>NW_024121222.1:1292686-1427054 GCF_016745375.1 Pimephales promelas | reverse complement strand
CTTGGTCAATAAGATATCTCTGCTCTTTTATTGATTTTTTTTTTTCTCTTTTTTGCGAAATAACATGCTTTCTTGTACTATGGTAGATCTATTAAAAGACTCGATCGTTATAGAAAATGCTGACAGAGAAAAGTGTTCAAAGTGCTTAAGTGCATCATGCAAAGTGTTGAAAGCGTCTAGACTCAGAAGAGGGGAAGTGAGGCTCTGTGCAAATGAGGACATTGTGTTTATGCAAGATCACACCAAGAGGCAGTGATCTGCAGTTACCTCTGCTTGGGGGGTTCTTTTGTTAGTCATCTGCAGTCTTTGCTGCACCTTTAGACCAAAGCCATTCAGACAATCCTGCGAACTGCTTACAGCTTTCCTTGTCATGCATGCATGCATTGTTTGCCACTTCTTTTTCTTTGTTTCACATATTCGATGGACCACAGTCTTTCATTTAATGTGAGTGAGAATAGAAGGACTCATAGTGTCTATAGTCGGCGACATGCTGTGCCATCTCAGGTTCATTGTTTCACCTTTGAGACAAAAGATGTGTTATTCTTCGTTTGTGAAAGATTACCTAAAACTTCAAAAACTTACATTTTACAAACCTGCTTTTATTTTATTTATTTATTAAACAAAAATTAAGGATGTGTTGTATACAGGAAAAGGCCTAGGCTGGGCTTCTAAAGCTTTATATTATTATTTTTTCTGCCGGACCAGCTGCGTGATTAAAAGCTAAAATCTTCAGATCGAGACACAGTTTGCTACTGAAAAGGAATGTTATTTCTCTTTCACCACAGGCTAACTAGCAAATCCATCCATCTACAGTGAAGAAAGGGACTATTTTTTTCCTTGGAAAACAGGGAGTAACCAGGATTACGACAGATCCTTTCAGGAGTGATTCTCAATAACCTTGTTATGTAATCTTTTCTTTCGTAGTATTATCTTTTTAAATGTTTTATATAGCTAACACAGTAATAACAAAAGTGGGTTACAAAGACAGAAACTATGATGATAAAAAATAAAAAAAAAATTAAAAGAGAGGGAGTGAAAGGAAAGGTGGAATCTGGTAAAACGTATGTCCAAATACTACAGATGGAACTGTTTGTTTGGTAGTGCATTGTTTGCATGCAGTCTCAATGCATTTGTTGATGTGGTGTGTGTTGCTTATCCAGATGTGAATACAAAATAGCAGAGATTAAAAAGGAAAAACAAAGACAGCAAACATAACCAGGGGCACAGCATGTTCCTTTATGCTGCAGTCCCGCAGGCAAATAAATGGAATTTGCCAACACATCTCAACATGTCTTCTTGAGATTCAAAGCAGCAGAGAGAGAGAGAGAGAGAGAGAGAGAGAGAGAGAGAGAGAGAGAGAGAGAGAGAGAGAGAGAGAGAGAGAGAGAGAGAGAGAGAGAGAGAGAGAGAGAGAGAGAGAGAGAGAGAAACAGGGTAACTGTTTGAGAACAGATCCTTTGATCATGAGACAATCAAAGCTGAGAAACATGGATCCGAGAGTAAAAAGTTCTGTGCATCAAGAGTTTGAGGAGAGAGTTTACTTGAAAAGACAGAAAGGTGCATCCTTCTCAAAAGGTGATAGGAAGTGTTTATAATGTTTTTCCTTTTTTCACAAAGGATAATGTCAAACAAAGATTCCTCTCAATGCAAGTCGCTGTGGAAAGTAAAATGTGCATGTAAGCTGATTTGGCCAGTGGATCGTTTGTTTTGTTGTGTTTTTCTTGTAAATGAACAATAGTAAAAATTCTTCTGATTAGGTCATGGCGAATTCCATATAGTCTAGTCTTAAACATCCCCCATGGATGCAGTTTACCTTTGTCTTTAGAGTGTTATGAGTTATGTTCACTATTTAACCCATATCTACACACACACACACACACACACAATATGAAAAAAATTGGTTTAATTTGCACCCAATTGGTAATAATTCTGCAAAGTCTTGAATGTATTTAAAAATCCAACATTAACAGACCTTTCCTTGAACTCCAGAACTTAGGAATGCATGGTTTAAATCTCTGGTTACTGGAGAAAGAAAGGTGTTACCTGTGATCTTGCCCACACAAGTCCTATTGAAAAAGCAAGAGGTGGCAGAGAGATGCGTGACAGTGAGCTTAAGTTGGAAATATAAAAAAGTGGAGCTGTCAAGTCTAAACATACAAACACTGAAATGTGAGACCATGCTAACTGCTTTTTGCGAGTGCATTTATGTGTTCTCTGACTATTATTATAGGCCTATTAGTTGTGTGTGTGTGTGATGTTTGCATGTTTTAACCAGACTAATTTCTTAGCCTGTTATTAAGAGGTTAGTTTAGATTATGGGCCAGAAATATACAGAAAAACAACCTGAATACTTCAGGGACAAGCATTATCTGGTTGTTGTTGTTGTTGATTTGTAAGATGCACTACCCTTCAAAAGATACCGTTCAAAAGATAATTGCGCGTTCTGAGAAAAAAGTCACAATTGTGAATTATAAAGTCAGAATTGTGAGATGAAACTGTCACCAGTGCCTTTGTTTGTTTTTTTTTTGTTTGTTTGTTTTGTGGCGGAAACAAGCTTCCATAATTATGTTCACCAAGGCTGCCATAAAAACTGCAATATTGTGAAATATTATTACAATGTGAAATTAATTAATGCTGATTTGCTTCTCAAGAAACATTTCTTATTATTATCAATGTTAAAAACAATTGTGTTGCTTAATTTTTTTGTGGAAAAAGTGATATATTTTTCACGATTCTTTGATGAACATAAAGAACAGCATTTATTTTAAATAATAAAGACATTTATAATTTTACTCAATTTAATGCATCCTTGCTGAATAAAAGTTTAAATTTATTCATAATTGATTTTTTTTTTCTTTTTTTTCTAGTGTTGGGGTGTGTGTGTGTGGGATTGTTATAATGGGAACAGGGAACAGAAATATACTTAGCAAAACACTTGACAAGAATAAAATGAGAAACCGGTTGTGTAGTAGGACACACATTTATTGCAAACAAATTCAAACACAGTAGTGCACAAACATGTACAGTAAAGGAGCATTAATATGTGGATTTGAGGCTAACAACATAATGCTATCTTTGCATATATTCGGATTATGTTCAGTAGATGAAGGCACTTTTGAATTTTATTTTGAATGGCACCAGGTTGGCCCCACTTAGTAGAAAAAAAATCTTTTAGATAACTTCCATGACAAGTTGATTGATCTTAAAATTACTACTGTAAAATATTATGGAAAGTATATCCTCAGACAGTGGGTTAATACTGAGAAAATAAACATGGTGAGTACATGGTATTCTTTTGTCCAATAATGGACAGTGCTAGTCCAGTCAAATCTGGTTCTTAACCACTTATTAACCTCTCACAGAATGAAAAAAGCACATTTCAGTAACACAAAACCTCCCTTCTTGTTTCTGTTTGGTGTTAACACTAGATAAGCGTGGAGCTTTTAAGCTTGAGTGGGAAGAGCTGCTGAGGCCTCCTTGATCTTGTCCATGACAATCTGCAGCTGCTCACGGATCTTCTCGGAGTAGGGGGTGAGGAGGCTGGTAAGCTCATCCACGCGGCCTTCGAGAGAGGTACGCAGTTCCTCTGCCGTCTTTTCCAGCTTCTCCTTCAGAGCTCCAGCCTGGACCTCCAACTGCTCGCTCATCTCCTGCGCCTGGGACTTTATCAGCTCGTTAATGGCACCCAATTTCTGGCTGGCACCATCCTGGGCCTGGGTGAGGTATGGCTCTAAACGGTCCTTCATGGCATCAGCGTTTTGGGAAGCACGAGACTGCAGCTCACCCATGTAGGTTGCCACAGTGCTGTAGAGAATGAAAATGAAGATTTAATATCTTTAAAAATGACCCATGTTTTCATTGGTTAAATGCTTCATCTACATTTTTTTTAAGCTTGCATTTGACCCTATGAAAGCACATCCAGACTCACGTGCGGATCTCCTCTGTGTCCTTGTTCAGGCGTTTCTTTAGTTTGCGTGTGTATGTGTTGACACGGGCTTTCACGTCATCTGCGTTCTGCTCTACCATGGTCTTTAGCTCTTGCACGTACTGAGTGGAACGCTCCTTGGCATCGGTCATGTCAGTTTGCAGTTTGCCAGCCAGTAGCTGGAGGTCTTTGGTCAGCTGACCAGCAGCATCAGAGGCATATGGAGTCAGTTGGGTTTGAAGATTTTCACTGTACGAGCTTAGCTCAGTCATGGTGTCATGAATTAGGGTACTGGAAAACAAACAAACACAGACACACACACACAAAAAAAAAAATGGTCACAAACAATGCTTTAGCAGCACATATGCTATTTGATAATGTGAGGATGAGTATGATGGTGCTGTAGATGGCTTAAAATGGCTGCTGAACTTACTCAAGCTCTCTGCTGATTTGGGACTCCTTGATGTTCAGCACCACACCGTTAGCATGTGTGTTGAGTTCGGACACATACTGCCAAAATCGGTCCACCATCTCCTCCCATCTGGGTTGAGGGGCATCAGCTTGGAACAGGCTACGAGCATGGCACCCTACGAGGGGTGTGAAGAGACGGTTAACTTTATGCCATATTAGGTTATTCACAAATGAGAGAGATAGATAGTTTACAGTGATTACAAAGCTTAGCAGATGACATTTAAAAAGTATGTATAGTAGTTGATAAGATTCACTATTAATCATTTAATTATGCACTGATATTCAAAACAGAAAAACATTTATTTTTTTTTCCATACCAGTAAAAACTGCCAGAGCAAAGATAACCACCAGAGACCTCATTTTGATGGACAGACAAGTACGTTACACCTGAGGAAAGATCAACACAGCAGGAAAAAAACTATTTTAAACCACTGGCACAAAAATAATAATAAATAAATAAATCAGATCACCGCCCACATAAAATATAAACTTTGGAAATTTGAACTTTAAACAATTTAAATCCAAACAGTATTTTTAAAAAGCACCTTCTAAAAATGCACACAAAACAAAACCGCATCTGAAGGTACGAGTATGCATGCAGGATTTGCTTTACGAATATGCGTTCAATAGCTTACTCAGTAACAGTAAACTATAAGTTACGTAGACTAAGTAATAGTTTTACTGACAAACTGGTTATTCTGTATATAAACGGTAAGGAAAAAAGTTATTGTTTAGGCTACTTCATTAGTGAAGAGCGAGCGTTACTCACCTGAGAAGTGTGATTTTCCTCCGTGTATGCGGAGAGGGGATGTTAGGTCTTTTATACAGTCCCGGGACTCGCCTGCTGCCTTCACAATCGCTGCCACGTGATTTCGCCTTTGTTCAGCTCTCGCGCATCATCCCACGCGTCACTGACTGCAGCAAGTGTGCGAAGTCCGCATCTTTTCGAACCAGGTCGAGAAATATTGCGCAATTTATGTAGCCTAGTTTCTTCTTGAAATTTTTAAGGTCACATTTCCTTTTTATATTCATGTTCGCGAATTGCTCATGTATGGTCTGGTTATTACAGCAACTTTGCGTCCCATATAGCTAGCCAAATAGACAAATAATTTAAAAGAATATCGTTGGCGGTACATAACTTGAAAGCAAAATCTTTATGATTGTCCTTAATAACAGGTAGGCTATTTAATAATATTTATAATTTACTTTTATTATTTTATTTAATTATTTAGTTTCAGTAGGCTATTTACTGTGTGGATAAAGTTGCTGTCCTCAAACGGAGTTTATAAAGTCAAACAACTGTAAATGTTCCATGCTGGACAGATTCCTCGTGATTAAAGAGACAATTGAGCCTTTTTTGCAGGCGCCAACATTGATGCACGTATACGAAATCGAGATGGATGAGCCTATTTGCATTTTTATAGAGCCCTATTGGCCATAGGCTATTAATGCTATACTAAACTATTACTGTACTCACTTTACACATTCGAATTAGCATTCATATGAGCAACGGCAACAGTGCCCAAGAACAACAGCCTAGATTTAAGAAAAAACAAATGTTTCTTTATAACATTTCCTTTCCTTGTAATTTTAGTTACAATATAGGCTAGTTATTTTATGATGTTATGGTGTAGTAATTGCCTATGAAGGCAAGTGATGTCATAAATTTCAAACAACTGCTGATTGAAGTCCGATCACAATGCCCAAGTTCCACGTCTAAATGGCATAGTGTTTACCTTAAAAGATAAGACATTCCTTGGCATTCTCTGTAGCCTATAATGTAGCCTACAGCCCTATATTTGTTACAGCGGTTCTATTCTGAACATAACACCACCCAACATGATCATGTTTTTGCAAAACTAATCTTTTTTTCCGGGCCAAAAAGCCTTGGGTAATTGTTGTTGTTGTTTTTTTTTTTTCCTTGTGACAACGGAAGAAAGCCTTATCACCCTTAATTTGATTCCACCTATTCAGTGATCTTTAGCCCCTTGTCCCAACTTGTCCTTTTTCTGGCTCAGCTCTGTCTGCAGCTGATGAAAACAATGGCTTTATAGTACACAGAGGGCCCAGTATGATCACTGCACATGCAGACTTTACACGCTATTATTTATACTCCTCTGTACGTTCAATAGTTGATCCTTCCTGTGAATAAATTTAATTTATTTTATTGAAATAGACCACCTATAAAATATTTTATTTTATGGTCAATTTAATGTTCTTGGATGTTTATGCCTCCTAAGGACGAATCAGGTTGCCACACTTCATATGATATGACGATAAAAGCATCAGACTATCGTAAATGTAACGCCCGTTTCACACATAGGCGTAATTACCTTATTACGGTACAGGAGCAGCACGCTCTATAGTGCTTTCACATATGTTGCGTTTGCAGTGCGTAACTGATCCGCGGCTGTACCACGAACACATACTCACTATTTTTATTTCAAATCCAGACTTTATGCAGCAACTTTTATTTAAAAAAAAGTTTTGTCAGCATTGCGATTCTCTTTGTACACATACACAAACTTGAATGGACGTATGCAATACAATTTAAACAAAGTAGGCCTATAATTCCATGCATTAAAGGGTTAGTTCACCCCAAAATGAAAATTCTGTCAGTATTTACTCACCCTCATATTGTTCCAACCCCGTAAGACCTTCGTTCATCTTCGGAACACAAATTAAGATATTTAAGATATTAAGATCGCTCCTGCAAACAGTCCATAGGCTTCTTGAGGGACTGGCTCTTGCTGTCCTCGAAAAGTCATTAAAGACATCGTTAAAATAGTCCAAGTGACTACAGGGGCTCAATCTTAAGTTTATCAAACGACGAGAACACTTTTGTGCGCAAAAAAGCAACAAAAATAACGACTTTATTTCAACTATTCACTTCCTTCTCCATAAGCCTGTAAGTCAGTTAACGTAGTGTGATTGCGTAGAGCTACGTCACACGTAGGCTCACTATTGGCCGACGCTGGTCATGTGTGTGTGATGCGTGTGACGTACAATAACAGAAGCTTACGCTATTAAACTAGTAACCTGACTCGCGCAGAGGGAGAAATAAACGAATAGTTGAAATAAAGTCGTTATTTTTGTTGTTTTTTTGCGGACAAAAGTGTTCTCGTCATTTGAAAAACTTAAGATTGAGCCCCTGTAGTCACTTGGACTATTTTAACGATGTCTTTAATCACTTTTCGAGGACAGCAAGAGCCAGTCCCTCAAGAAGCCTATGGACTGTATGCAGGAGCGATCTTAATATCTTAAATATCTTAATTTGTGTTCCGAAGATGAACGAAGGTCTTACGGGGTTGGAACAACATGAGGGTGAGTAAATACTGACAGAATTTTCATTTTGGGGTGAACTAACCCTTTAATTCTATATACAGTAGTATAGCTAGCCTATTATGTTGCTCAAGCAAGTGGTCAAATATTTAACCATGTAGCCTACTTATATTATCGCAAACATTTTAAATTAAAACTTAAAATTGACAAAAGCAGATTCTTATGCCTTTTCTTTTGCATTTAAATTTTATTGCAATGAATCTTGCATGTCACAAAGAACTTGTTTTTCCACCTCCGCGAATGAGACGAGATGATCATCGTTCATCATGTCCATCACTCAGCCGAGTGTTTTAGCTTTAATGGGGCCGCGTTGAACAGAGCACTCGCAGAGGAATTGGACCTAGATTCATGCCGAGGATCGGCCAAGTGTTTTAGCCTTATGCCACGTTTCCACAAAGCCGGGAATTTAGCGAAACAAACATTTTCCTCCTCCCGGTTTTCAAAAATAACATCGTTCACACACCCGCATAAATACGCCGTCGAACGCCATCAAAACTATGCCAAACCTATTGGCGGCAGTGGAGGGATAAGGATAAAGCCATGCAAGCCAATCAGAATCCTCAGAGTCATCAAGAGAGAACCTAAAACGCCGTTTCTCCCAGTACACACGACAACACAACCGGCGTTTTCAGAAATCTCCACTTTGGCCGGAGTTTTTAGACATGATCGTTTTCTGTGCTAAAAACGGGGTTTTCGTGTAAACGAGAGGCCAAACCGCAGGGAAATATCTGCGCTTTCCCTTCGTGTAAACGGGGCCTTAAAGGGGCCGCTTTTGGGCCGCACAATTTTTGCTAGCTGAGTCCTTGTTGAAGTGAATACTTGCTAAACCACGGTCTTAAAGTAAAAAGATGAAAAGTAGTATTTAATTAAACACATTTATGGTGAGATTACTACATTTTAAGGTAGTATCTGTGTTCATTTTTTTTGACCATGAACTGTGCGTTGTCAGTTTAATTCAGCGTTTGCAGCACAGCAAAAATAGACTCGGTGCGGAAACGATGCGCCACGCACCTAGAACAGAACGATGGACTGCTTCCGCGTGCAGTGTGAAAGACTTGTTTACATCGAAAAAACGCACCGCGTACGCACTGCAAAAGGAGTATGTGTGAAACGGGCGCAAGACGTTACAATGACGTTTATTTTTTGTTGCAATGTGTGTGCCACATGACCACTGACACTGATGAAACGTCTGTTTATCACCAAAATGCTGATGCATTATATCAAAATAGATCCTTCCCGTTTTTGAAAAGAGAGTATAGGGCAACATATGAATCCTGCAAACTATGACTGACAGTACAATAAATACATTTTAATTGACCACGAAAGAAAAAGGCAAGATTAAGAAAGATTTATGACTGTTATGGTTGCTTCAGACAGTTTTCGCTTTTGTGTTACCCTCTTAATGGATTAGTTTGATGAAAACATTGCAAACAGTGCTCCCTCTGTAATTCATTTTTTCTGCTTTTGATAACAGTTCTTTCATAAGGAGAAGATCAGTGCCAAATGTTGGACAAAACATTTTCTGTGGGTTTACAATTAGGTAGGAGTGAACTTTTTTTTTTTTGGACTGAATTTTCATCATTAAGTATTTGACATGGTGTTTCACCAGAGTGAGTATTTATTTGGTGTTGCATCTAATAAAGAATGTAATTGGAGAAAATATGGCTGAAAAATTATGACTATCCTGTTTTCAAAACAAACAAAAAAACAATTTAGCTTGATGATTTAATTATAAGCCCATGAAAGGACTTGGTTGTTTATGTCCCATGTGGTTTTTGGATAAATGTGTGAAAGGTGAATAGTAAGCAATGAACGCATGTAACCTCGGCCAACTCATCATTTAGCAGAATGGGGCTGCTACGTCCAGTCTACCGTGTGAGAGGGTCTATGCGCTGATAGCATCTATTCTTCATCACAGCCATGACTCAAGCAGATACACTGACTGGATTTATCTAACACAAACAGCACAAGTAGGCCTAAAATGAGGGTAAATGAACTCTAGTGACTCTAATGTTTTTCTCTTTTCATGCTTTCTATGGTTTGTGGTTAAGTCCTCAGTTGTGTCATTGGGGAAGATTTTCTACAGTCATTGTTTTCAACATTCAGGCATTCCAGGTCAAAGGCCTCTCAGCTGCTTTGTGTCAGATGAATCAGTCATCTGTATTGTAATCTGTCTTAACCCCCTTGTCTCTGTGCAAAAAGTTATTTGTTTACACTTTATATTAGATGTCTTTAGCATGTACTATACATAAGTTGTTTGGTACAATGTACATGTTGTATTGCAAAACACTTTTGCTGCTATTAAGGTGGGATATAGGTATGGTCAGGGACTGGTTTTGTGATAAATTTAGGTACAGCATGACCCTTGTCAACAGTGTAATTATAGATGTAATTACAGAAATTGTACAGAAAAGGAATAATTACATCTGAAATCACATGCAGGTATTTTTTTTAAAAAAATAATGTTAAAATTATTACTTAATGTTACATTACACTTAATATAAAATGGGGCCAGTTATCTTGTGCTGCAGATGCACACATGCAGAAAACTCAGCAGAACTGCTATAAACAACTTTCACAAACTTCTACAAATCCCCTTCCACCCCTTGCATGTTTTTTAAAATGAAATGTTTGGGCTAATTTGATAAAGCTTCCAGTTGCCAATAAGAATGAAGTACTCTCAGTCATTTTTAACAATTTCTACCATGTTCATCAGTGAATTTTCACAATATCAGTGCAGAATGGGCTAAATTAGTTAATCTGTGTCTACAAATGGCCCACAAAACGATATTAATAACAAGCAGATATGGCTTTGAGTAGAGTTGTGATGTTAACACCCAAATGTTAACTTAACTGTAAGTCAGTTAACTTAAATGCAAAAGTGTACTAATAGTAATCCAAATGAAACAATGAACAATGTTTGATCCAGCCTGATGCCAATGCTAGCTCTGATTTAATAGGGCCGTCATCCTCTGTGTTAGAGCCAGTTAGAGCAATAGTAACCAGCTTAGACTGGTTACAGCTGTTTTTCCAGGAAGGTAGTGTCTTAATAATGATGATATGCTTGAACTCTTGAATGTGAGGATTAGCTTCTTTGTGTGAGGTAGAAGATGAAGGTTGTTTTTTTTTTTGTTTGTTTTTTTTTTGATGGGAGTGTGTGGGAGACTCTTGGAAATTTCAGGACATGTACTTTTACAAACCTGCAAGGGCAGCTCCTGACATGTTGCCCCTGGCATTTATGTGGGATTTTTATGTGTTGATCATGATGTGGGTGTTTATAATTTTCTGGCAGCGCACGTCTCAATGCATCCATTAAAAAGGAACTGGCAACAAATGGGTTGCATGACCTGTGTTTGTGGTGGTTTGAAATGATAGTGGGCATCCACTAGGTGGCATATGTGGTTCACAAACTAGTACATAGTACATGGCAGCACCATTGTCCACATAAAAACTTGTGATTGGTGCAGCTCTTATTTTTATAAATAGGCCATTGTTCTAATGATCTATATTTCCAGAGGTCCATTGTCAAATAGTCCTTTGTGTGCATGTGTATGTATATGGGTGCGTGTGTATATATATACATATATATATATATATATATATATATATATATATTGTGGAATAATGCTATTGTTTTCCACTTTCTAGATTTTAAAAGACTGTATTATCCAATCATGTCACTGCTAAGACAAATGATACTGTCCCATCCTGTAAATTTTTACAAGTATTAATGACATTTGATTTTATACTCTATCATTTAACATCCCGACTTAAAAATAACTACAAGTATAGCTATCGTTTAAAATTTTGAAGCTATGAGATTTGTTTTTTTAAAAGGAATTAACATTTTATTCAGCAAGGTTGCAATAAATTGGCCAATCAGAATCAAGGATTGGAATTAACCGTTTTATAAATGTTATAACAGTTTTTTATTTATTTATTTTTTTCTTGTGGTAGTTATGTAGCCATGTCTATATACCTTGTTTGTTTATTTTATCAATGTAAACCAACAACTGTAAAGCAGTTGTTGGAATGTTTAGAAAAGCGGGATAAAAATTAAATGTATTATTATTATTACTTCCTGTTCACATTTTTTTTCCACCATTAATGTGTTGCCTCACCCTGACCAACTCTTTTGAGATATCAAAAATCTGCTGGAATTTAGCATACTCAATATCTTGAGGAATCCTCTATAAGACTGTATAAGAATGCGAAAGTTGTTTGGCCTGATAAGATCTTTAAGTGTATGAAATTTGGTTACAAGTGAAAAGCAGAGCCCCTTAAATACAACCATATAGTGTGCGCCACAGTGACCCCCCCCCCCCCCCCGCCCCCCTAAAGTTCAAATCTGTCACTCTCTGTTACCCTGTAACTAGTAAAGAAACATTTGAGACATCATCCTTGAACAAAATTTTTAATTCATTTAAACAAATTAATTTCAAACATAGAAATCATTGTTCAAATGTAGATACACGTTTTTCATTGGACCTTTGTGTTTTGTTTCATGGTTGTGAATACTTCCATCAGGTCAATGTATACTGTCAGCAGCGTTTGTTAATGTCGACCACAGAAAGTGAAGAACACACTTTCACATTTAACTGTATCTAAGATCTAATTACATTAGCAGCAATCGGCAAAAGTCTGTTGGTAGGATCTAACTTCTCTTAATGAAGGACTCGTACAGGGAGGTGAGCTGGTCCTTCAGGTCCTGTGCGTAGGGGTCCAGCTTTTCCTTCAGGTCTTCAGCGTAGGGTGTGAGACTCTGCTGGACCATCTGGGCTCTCTCTCTAATCTGGGCCTGAAGATCCTCAGCCAGAGGGGTCACGGTCTTCTGGAACTCCTGCAGACGCTGGTCAACCTTCTCCTTGATTTCAGCAGTGTAGGGCTCCAGCTGAGCCTGCAGCTCCTTCACGCTCTGCTCCAGGTTTCCTCTCAGCTCCTCACTCTTCTGGAGCAGAGTGGCCTTCAGGGTCTCAGAATCCAGGGATTCGGCATATGGAGTCATGGCGGTCCTGAGCTCCTCCACTCTCTGCTGGATCTGGCTCTTGAGGTTGTCGGCATAGGGCTCCAGCTGGTCTCTCACAGTGATCAGGTCCTGGCCCAAACGCTCCCTCAACACTTCAGTCTCTTTGGTGATTCTGGTCATCAGCTCTTCAGCCAGAGGATCCATCTGTTTCTTGAGGGTGACGGCATATTCGCTGGCCACATCGGCACTCTGGGTCAGTCTAGCACTGTTAAATGGAGAAGGACATTTGAGTTTCTTATCAGGGCATAAGTGACCAAACTCCATCGCACACCTGCAGGTGATAGGTGTGTCGGATAATAAGACCAGCTAGTCATTCAAGCAGATAAGGAACTCCCGCACACTATCATTACTTGCACTTTTTAATCAAGTTTATTCACACACAACGTTTCGGTCACACGACCTTCGTCAGGAGTATACAAAATGTTCGAAAACATCTCTTTTTAAATGCGTACATGACCACTCCACAGAACTCCATCTGTAAACAATTAAGCTCATTAGGAGTACATATTAGGAGTATATCAGGGCATAAGAAAAAATCTACATAGCAGTGTTCTGCAGGTAAATATTCTTGACTTACTTGACGTCCTGTCCCAGTTGGGAAGACCTGATCATCTTGATGGTTTCCTCTGCGGTTTGTGTTGCCTTTGACACATAGCTCCAGAATGCATCAGTCAGCTGCTCCAGCTGTGGCTTGGGCTCATCAGCAGAGAATAGGTTGGCCTGGCAACCTGTTGATGGAACATTTCAGTTTGATCACATGGTATTTTTAATAGATTGTGTAAATTGTTCAAGCCTCGATACATTTTCATATAGTTATTTTCTCTGAATTTCTCACCTGTAAATACAGCAAGTGCAAGAACCACAAGAACCTTCATGGTGTTCAGTTTTAGTCTATAAGTAAAAAACAATTTTAATAAATATCTCTCTTTTACATACATGCAAATAGTGCTCTATTTCGAATTTACTAAAAATTGTGAAAGTTCTTACCTGTATCTGTGTGTTTTGATTGACGCTGTCCTGTCTGAAGAACAAGTGTGAAGGTTGTGGTTTCACATCTGTATTTATATAGGATAGGGAGGTGATTGTCATAGTGGAAACCCAAAGTCCAGTGGGTAGCGCATTGCTGTCACTACTCCACATCATAATGCCCTGACTGTACCTATTATCACCAAAGATTCCTGAATTAAACGTAGATTATGATGACTAATTGGACAGTAAATTGTACTAAATGCCAAAATAAATATTGTTGTATATGAACACAAAAGACTTCGTAAAATATCAGTAAAAGCGGCTTATCAATAAGTTGGGAAATGTTTCTCATATCATAGCTGTTTTTTTTTTTTTGTCTTTTACAATTACAGGGAATTCAACACAGACAATCATTCTAATTTAATTAGTTTTCACACAAAGATGTTTTGAATACCACCATTTACTAGATCCATAAAACCAGACTGAAGCTAATGTTGAACCTTTGAACTAATAACAGTAACAAATGATACCAGACTTTGTTCGCTTCCTGATAAGATTTGACACATCACTAAAAAGATATATGTTTTTGATCCTGGTTGAATTGTTGAGTTATATACGTTCATTTCAAGAAGGTGGATACAGTATATTTCTTACTCTTATGTCTTAAAAGTTTGCAGTAAGTCCTTTCAGTTCATTTTAATGAACCCATCAGATATAAACTGACCTCAAGTGATTCTTAGGAGGAGTTGTTATCAGAATCAGGGACTATACGCATAACACTCTGTCCAGGTTACACATCCTGCTAAACACCTATAGATAAGGGGGGCTGTTTGACCTAGAACCAATTTATTGCTGCTGAAGGATGTATGATCTTCCTATCATTTAAAAATGCAGACTATGGAAACTTGCTTTTTTTTAAGGTACAAGAGAGTTCAAACAAATTGATTTAAAAGGTCAAGTTAACATTTGTCAATGCTATTTGAGTAAGTTAAATAGCATTTTAACTCCTAAAAGTTGACTCTGATGAATTTCAGGGATAATCTGTGAGTGAAGTTTAATTTTCCTTTGGCTAAATGATAGACCTTAAATCTGTTTCACTAAGACAACAATGATTATGAGTTGGCCTTAAATAAGCCATAATACTTGTAAACTCAGAAGTTAAAAACTAGATGGAAGTTGAATGTATTATGCTCATTGCTCATATAATTTACCTATGCAAATGTGAAGAGACTGTGTGTGACAGTATACAAACTAGTTTGAACATCCATAAAACCAGGGATTTGAACAATGAAATGTTGATTTACTCATCTCAGCAAAACAGTGGGAAAAAAACGAATAATCGCAAAACATGCTAAATGCTTTAAAGTGCTCAATATGTAAAATATCATTTATTGTTTTTTTTTTTTCAAAGGTAGCATGTTTTTACAGTAACTGCACAGTAACTGGCACTCACTCTGTGTGTTCGGGTTTGAGGGAGAATAAAACGATTGGCTGGACTCCCGCAAACTAGAACAACCCGGTCTCATCCCAAGACGTCATATAACTGACGTTTTGGGACGTCTTTTGACCATACGTCAATATTCGCCTTTTTAGGGCCCCCTTAAACGTCGGTAGATGAGGTTATGGGATCCTAACTCTACCCCAGACCTAAACCTAACCCTAAACCTAACCCGTCACCTAACTGACGTTAAAGGTAAAGCGTCAGTTGTATGACGGCCCGGGATCGCCATCTACCGACGTTTAAGGGGGCCCTAAAAAGGCGGATATTGACGTATGGTCAAAAGACGTCCCAAGACGTCAGTTATATGACTTTTTGGGATGAGACTGTGTTAACTAGAAATATCTATGAATAAAACATAAAAACTAATACATTTTAATTCATCTGTTGCAGAAAAGCAAGAACAACTAAAACAAAATAGAAACGATTTAAAGGCCAGAGTTTATATTTGTAGACTTCCCTCACCGCGTAAAACTGACTTTTTGTTCAGTGATTAATTCTGTATGCTGGCAAATCCTAATTACTGTATAACAAAGTGTAGATATTAAAGATTTGTTGATAATAACAGAGATGTGTGAGATCGCGATGAACTGATGTCAGCTTTTTAGGAATTATTATGGGAGCGCACTTTGCGCAGTCATGCCAAACCATGCATGACTGTAATTTAGCCTGCTAGTTTTTATGTTGGAGTGTGTGTTAATTATGTGTGGTTTGTGTGTTAATGCTTTAGTAACAAATAATTTATCAGGAGCATTATGCTGATGTGTATTGTGGCGACATGTAGGCTAACTTGAAAGTATTTAGAGGTACAAAAAAATATTTTGCGGGCAGGAGCAGGACAAAACAAATGTTGTGGGCGGGAGAAAGTGACATAGAAAGTAGTTGAGAACGTCAGTTATAATAATGACCCAGGTATTAAAAAATGGAAAATGGTCAGGTTAAATTGGGTTCGGGCTCATAATTACAGTTAATGTGTCGGGCTGGGCTTGGACATGCTCGTGTAGGGTTGCGCTTGCATACCCGAGATCTACCTCGGTGTGCCAACACTTACGGGCACGAATCAGTCGTTTGTCATTGGAGAACTTGTGGAGCCTCTCCCCATTTTTGATGTATTCGTACATCCTGCACAAACACAATAGTTAACCATTTTTGCTAGCTAGGTCTCCATTATAACTGTTAGCCTACTTGGCGTTTAGACTAACAGTAACTAATGGGAATGTGACATCACGCGTATAACTCCGTGGTGCATTGTGGGAGGGATCTGCCATCTTGGGAGGAAATGCTATCCATTATGAGACCGAGAAAAATAGCCAAGGGGGTAATCCATCGACCGGAAGTTAAAGCCTCGCAGGAGCTGCCATCTTGTAGCAGAACTTCACTTGCATTAACATTCCCATTGACTCCCATTCATTTTGACAGCGATCTGAGGCGTTTGAAGACCCCATTTGTCCTTTATTTATTTCAAAAGAAACACGACAATGTATAAAATGCTCCACTTACTACCTTGTAACGTATGTTATGGCCCCGTAGAAGCAGTTTTAGTGAAAGTAGGCTACCATTGTGTCATAACCAAGGGACTCTCTGTCGCACAGTAGAGAGATTACCGTATGGACAGGAGAAGAAGCTCGCGGGCAATCGGGGAAACGTGGAGGCAAAATGACAAAATAATTAATCAGAATACCTAGCAAAAGTTTCTCCTGCTCCTCGCTCATGGACAGCTCCTACTCAAACTCTCCGCCTCTGCAAGTTTCGGAAGGGAATTATTCAGATTTCTTATGCCACAGCACTAGAAGACAGACGGGTTGCTCCCGTCACATCTACGTCGTCTAGCTCTGTTTGAGTCTGCGCGTCAGGGACGGAAGTGCTAAAAAATCGCCAAAAACGGGCTTCACTTGTCTCAATGCAGTTCCAATGAGATCGCTCTGTCCACTTCTTATACTGTCTATGGAAATATGGAAATCTATGGCTTGATGTTTATTTGCATTTTTGCAATAATGCACAGTTTCTTGGGAATAAATGAAGCAAAAGGATGCTGTGCAAAGGGGCTATAGAACTGGTATGGCCTTCTCTCAGCGAGTCAGGCTTTTACAGCCGTTATTTTCTCGTGCCCAAGAAGGACGGTGCCCTCAGGCCTATCTTTGATCTGAGACATTTGAACAAAGTGCTTATAAAAAGACTGTTCAAATTGCTTACGACCAGGAAAATCCTTGTGCACGTTTGCCCAAGACACTGCTTTATCTCTCTTGATGGCTGATTTTGGCACAGTCAGAGTCAGAACTGCTATCTCGCATAACTGTGCTCCTCAGTCACATGGAAAGCTTGGGTCTCACGGTCAACTGGACCATTACTACCCAGTCAGTCAATTTCCTTTCTAGGAATCGAACTGAACTCTGTGGCCATGGCGGCTCGTTTATCGACACAGCCCTCGCGCTCTTTCCAGAAGGGCAGCAGCATCCCCCTGAAGAGATTTCAGGGATGCTGGGTTCAACGCTGGGTTCAGCCCGCTTAGGCTGAACGCTTGTAAATGGTAAATGGATAGCGCTTTCATAGACCTAATGGGCACCAAAGCATTTTACATAATGCCTCACATTCACCCATTCACACATTCATTCATACACCAACGGCGGTGTCAGCCATACAAGGCGCCATCCAGCTCGTCGGGAGCAGCTGGGGTTAGGTGTTCTGCTCATGGACACCTCGACACTTGGTCCGGTTGAATCGAGGATTGAACCACCAACCTTTCGGGTTTGTAGACAACCCACATGAACCACTGAGCCACTGCCGCACCACAAAAGACTCGAAATTCATCCTCAAACCTAGACGTCCCTAAAGTGATTGGGACTCCTTTCATTGCACGGGTCATTTCTCTGCCATCATCTGATAGCGAGAGCAATGTTAATCTTCTCTGCCCAGTCAGGGCGCTGAGGGTTTACACTGCGCGCTTTGCTCCTCTCAGGCACTCGGAGCAGCTTTTCGTTTCGTTTGGTGGGCGCACCAAGGGTCTCACCGCCTCGAAACAAAGCCTGTCCAGATGGATTGTCGATGCTTTTAATGTATTGTGAAAAGCATTATACAAATGAATGTAGAGGAACAGCTGTCCTATAATAGGTCCTATAAATGTCCAATTTAACACACCCTCTTAGGCAGCCAAGAAACAGCGCCACAAAATGGGCAGAAAATGTATTAGGCAGCTAATTGTGCACTGTCAAAAAAGCAAAATTGAAAAATTCATAAAAACAAACTCTAAAAACTGGTCAAAATTTGGATGTCATTAGAGTAGTGGCTCTACTGTAATGGGACAATGTCAAATTTAACGCACCTTCTGAGTTGGCCGAGAAACAGCGCTGCCAAATGGGCAGAACATGCATTAGGCAGCTTACTGTGCACTATAAAATGCAAATTTCAAATTTTCATTAAAAAAATATTATACAGTAAAAACTGCTCAAAATGTGTATTTCATTGTTGGAGTACCTCTCCTATAAAGAAGCAATGTCCAATTTAAGGCACCCTCTGAGGCGGCCATGAAACAGTGGACAGAAAATGCAATGGGTGGCTTATTGTGCATTGTGTAAAGTTTCATAAAAAAAAAAATTCCACAGTAATAATTTCTCAAAATTTGCATTTCGTTAGAGGAGTAGCTCTACTATAATGTGCTCATGTCCATTTTAACGCACCCTCTGAGTCGGCCATGAAACAGAGCCGCAAAATGGGCAGAAAATGCAATTGAAATCAAAAATGCAACTTCTCCTATAACTGCATTCTCTGTCAACTTCATTGGTGCATAACTTCAAAATGCAACAGTAAAAATGTCTAATCTTGTGCAGGGTGGCAGTCAAGCACAATGGGTATAAAGCCCCAGAGCAACTTTAACGCCCCCTCAAACACAGCTGAGATATAGATCCCCCAATTGAGCCAACAATGCAATGGCTCTTCTAACTGTACTATGTCAACTTCATGGGTCCATGATTTCAAAGTTATACAGTAAAAATATCTGAAATTGTGTTTGATTGTATTTAAGCACAGAAATAAAATGGAAATGGAGCATTTGTAAACTTACAAGAAACAGAAACATCACACAAATTTTTCTCAGAAATAATAAGTTTAGTATTTATTCTAAATAAATATTCACTGTTAAACAAAAAAAAAGAGAATTTGCAAATGTGAATGACATCTGATTTTGCAAAATGTAATTTATTAGACTGTATATCAAACTTTTTTTGGCTTTAGTGTAAGGCATGGTAGGTTGAATAAATGGAGAAAAACACAGATCAAATATGTCAAATAGAGTAATTCTGTGGTTCTGTTAAGAACAAAGAAGTCTTTGAAACATCTAATTTCTCTTAATGAAGGACTCGTACAGGGAGGTGAGCTGGTCCTTCAGGTCCTGTGCGTAGGGGTCCAGCTTTTCCTTCAGGTCTTCAGAGTAGGGTGTGAGACTCTGCTGGACCATCTGGGCTCTCTCTCTAATCTGGGCCTGAAGATCCTCAGCCAGAGGGGTCACGGTCTTCTGGAACTCCTGCAGACGCTGGTCAACCTTCTCCTTGATTTCAGCAGTGTAGGGCTCCAGCTGAGCCTGCAGCTCCTTCACGCTCTGCTCCAGGTTTCCTCTCAGCTCCTCACTCTTCTGGAGCAGAGTGGCCTTCAGGGTCTCAGAATCCAGGGATTCGGCATATGGAGTCATGGCGGTCCTGAGCTCCTCCACTCTCTGCTGGATCTGGCTCTTGAGGTTGTCGGCATAGGGCTCCAGCTGGTCTCTCACAGTGATCAGGTCCTGGCCCAAACGCTCCCTCAACACTTCAGTCTCTTTGGTGATTCTGGTCATCAGCTCTTCAGCCAGAGGATCCATCTGTTTCTTGAGGGTGACGGCATATTCGCTGGCCACATCGGCACTCTGAGTCAGTCTAGCACTGTTAAATGGAGAAGGACATTTGAGTTTCTTATCGGGCATAAGAAATAGTCTAAATAACAGTGTCCTGCAGGTAAATATTCTTGACTTACTTGACGTCCTGTCCCAGTTGGGAAGACCTGATCATCTTGACGGTTTCCTCTGCGGTTTGTGTTGCCTTTGACACATAGCTCCAGAATGCATCAGTCAGCTGCTCCAGCTGTGGCTTGGGCTCATCAGCAGAGAATAGGTTGGCCTGGCAACCTGTTGATGGAACATTTCAGTTTGATCACATGGTATTGTTAATAGATTCTGTAAATTGTTCAAGCCTTAAAACATTTTCATAGTTATTTTCTCTGAATTTCTCACCTGTAAATACAGCAAGTGCAAGAACCACAAGAACCTTCATGGTGTTCAGTTTTAGTCTATAAGTAAAAAACAGTTTTAATGAATGTCTCTCTTTTACATACATGCAAATAGTGCTCTATTTCGAATTTACTAAAAAGTGCGAAAGTTCTTACCTGTATCTGTGTGTTTTGATTGACGCTGTCCTGTCTGAAGAACAAGTGTGAAGGTTGTGGTTTCACATCTGTATTTATATAACATAGGGAGGTGATTGTCATAGTGGAAACCCAAAGTCCAGTGGGTAGTGCATTGTCACTACTCCACATCATAATGCCCTGACTGTACCTTCAACCATACAGACTTTCAGATTCGGCACAGATAATGGTAACAGTGGACCTTTGTCTAAGCAATAATACATTTTTTGATGTTTTAATTGGGCTAAAAGGAAAACACATAAAATATTTTTTTTGGGCTTAGCACTTAACATTACACAGAGTATGACATTATGTAGTATGACATTTACTGCAATGTCAGAACCAGAACCAGTTTCTTTCTAGTTCAGATGACATTTTCTGGTGAAAATTCTTATGTGTCATTCTTCCAAAAAGAATAATCGGTGATTCTGAATGACGGTATCCACACCGGCACTGTGACTGACAGCCTCACAGTCTCCTCAAACATTGTGTTCATTCTCAATGTGCCGTGTCGAAGGTGTTGAAGTTCAACTCAAGAAAAAATTGATGATTCCGCAAATGACTGCAAATGCAGAATTCGAACAGATATGGCGTCAAAGAGGAAAAACTGCAGACTGCAGCTTTTATATAATTAAAGTCTTAAACCCTAAACAGAGATATCCAGAAAATATCTGGTTTAAGGATATTAAATCCAATTATTTATAGTCAATTTTAGGTACTAAAGACAGTGCCCCAAGTTTAATATTTTACCTAATAAAACAACAATAGTAATAAAGGAAAGATCTGCACATCCTAATAAGATCTAACATCACAAAATTAATTTACTGGCATTGTTTCATATTGATTCTTATGCTTAGCTTCCCAATAGTTAATATGTTTTATGTATAAATGCAGATTAATGATAAAGATATGAAACAAATTAATCATTAATTATTCAATACAAATTAAATGAATTTCAATGACCAATGTCTATTTCAAACTTTCAGCATGCTGTTATGAAATATAAATAAAATATCTATAAACAAAATGCACAAATAATAAGGAATAAATAAATAACATACAAACTTTCAAGGACCTTTGTAAACTGTGGAAAAGCATATGTTTCAATAAAACTTATTTGTATAATGCAGTTGGAGTAATTATTTGTAAATTATTAAAGATATTATGCCATGCATGTCCACATAGTTGTTTATTTGGAAAGTAACATATAAAATCACATATAGCCTATGTATGCATGTATGTATGTATGTGTGTATATATAGCACAAATATTGCAGTATATAAAGATAAACTTTAAAAAGACAAACTAGCCTACATATAAAAAATATAGTGCCCTTTTTGGTCTTGATTGCAATATGCATCAATATACAGAATATACACATATGGACAATGCATATATTGCAATGTATTGGACAATATAAATATTTAATCCTATATATGTGAATATATTGCGTAATATATCACATGGTATTTTCCAATATGCTGCAATATATTTTTGTTTCGTAAGGGCATGTAGTCCCATTCAGGTCGTAGGCATTAAACTTTCTGATTTTTAAAAGACGATATCTCTGCTTACATTGCAGATACTATTTATGCACCAATAGCAGCATTACACACTATTTAAAATGAAAAAGGTGAAATCGCAATCAACCACCTCTTTAAGATTAATATATTTATGGAGTAACCAGGCCCTTTAGCTGTTCCAAATTCACTGTAAAACACGGCTTCATGGGCTTTTTGCTTTATTTTAGTCTGAGACTTCAGCCATGTCTGTGAAACTGGGGCAATGTATTTTATTAGAATAATTTTGCACTCTTATTCAGTGCAAGATGACCACTAAGGTCCACAACACATAGTCTGGTATTATCAAGGGTGTAAGCAGGTAATTATTAAACTCTTTTTGGGAAGTTCCCAACCTTATTTAATATTATGTGTTTCAAGAATCAGTTGAGATGACCTTAATCATTTCTGCATGTCCACATATGTAGAGTTGCTTTATTTAAATAATCTTTCGTCACTCTTACAGACTTTTAGAACTATTGTATTAATCTGTCTGTATATAGTGTAAAATACCCCACTTCTTATGTGTAGATAACAAGGCCATTTATAAATCCTGTTTTGTCTGGTGATTTTATTAAAAAAATGTCATATTGGCCTTGAGCATTTTCTGAGGGCTATAGAAACTTGTCTTTTTTGAATGATAATTCAGCTATGCTGATCTACGTTACTGGACATAATATTCAGAAACATTGTTTAAAAATGGCATGTGTTTTATTGTTGATAAATAAGACAAATTATACAATTAGCATTTATAAACTTGCCAGAAGCAACACATTTTCTGTCAGAGGTAATAAAGATTTACTAAACTGAAATAAATACACAGCAGTTTTTACTGAAAGAGAGCAACATTTCTGCATCTAGATGAATGGTTAAGATGCAAACAGCAGCATTTTATTAGGCCAAACACTCATAAATCACTTTATGAGTGTTTGGCCTATCAACTGAAGACATCTTGTTGATGCCTAATAGTATGATTTAGGTCATGGTTGTGGGAGAGATGTGAGATTTTGGAGTCACAATTCTCATGGAAGGAAAAACAGTTCTGTTAGTGACAAAGAAAGAAGTCTTTGAAGCATCTAATTTCTCTTGATGAAGGACTCGTACAGGGAGGTGAGCTGGTCCTTCAGGTCCTGTGCGTAGGGGTCCAGCTTTTCCTTCAGGTCTTCAGAGTAGGGTGTGAGACTCTGCTGGACCATCTGGGCTCTCTCTCTAATCTGGGCCTGAAGATCCTCAGCCAGAGGGGTCACGGTCTTCTGGAACTCCTGCAGACGCTGGTCAACCTTCTCCTTGATTTCAGCAGTGTAGGGCTCCAGCTGAGCCTGCAGCTCCTTCACGCTCTGCTCCAGGTTTCCTTTCAGCTCCTCACTCTTCTGGAGCAGAGTGGCCTTCAGGGTCTCAGAATCCAGGGATTCTGCATATGGAGTCATGGCGGTCCTGAGCTCCTCCACTCTCTGCTGGATCTGGCTCTTGAGGTTGTCGGCATAGGGCTCCAGCTGGTCTCTCACAGTGATCAGGTCCTGGCCCAAACGCTCCCTCAACACTTCAGTCTCTTTGGTGATTCTGGTCATCAGCTCTTCAGCCAGAGGATCCATCTGTTTCTTGAGGGTGACGGCATATTCGCTGGCCACATCGGCACTCTGGGTCAGTCTAGCACTGTTAAATGGAGAAGGACATTTGAGTTTCTTATCAGGACATAAAAAATAGTCTTAATAACAGTGTCCTGCAGGTAAATATTCTTGACTTACTTGACGTCCTGTCCCAGTTGGGAAGACCTGATCATCTTGACGGTTTCCTCTGCGGTTTGTGTCGCCTTTGAAACATAGCTCCAGAATGCATCAGTCAGCTGCTCCAGCTGTGGCTTGGGCTCATCAGCAGAGAATAGGTTGGCCTGGCAACCTGTTGATGGAACATTTCAGTTTGATCACATGGTATTGTTAATAGATTCTGTAAATTGTTCAAGCCTTAAAACATTTTCATAGTTATTTTCTCTGAATTTCTCACCTGTAAATACAGCAAGTGCAAGAACCACAAGAACCTTCATGGTGTTCAGTTTTAGTCTATAAGCAAAAAATACTTTTAATGAATGTCTCTGTCTTTCACATAAATGTAAATAGTGCTCTATTTCGAATTTACTAAAAAGTGTGAAAGTTCTTACCTGGGTCTGTGTGTTTTGATTGACGCTGTCCTGTTTGAATGTGTGAAGGTTGCAATTTCTCATCTGTATTTATAGAGCATAGGGAGGTGATTGTCATAGTGGAAACCCAAAGTCCAGTGGGTAGTGCATTGCTGTCACTACTCCACATCATAATGCCCTGACTGTACCTTCAACCATTCAGACTTTCAGATTCAGCTCAGATAATGGTAACAGTGGACCTTTGTCTTTAAAAGCAGTGAAATGTTGTTTGATGAAGTTTTAATTGTGCCAAATAAAAATACATAAAATATTTCTATGGCCTAGCACTTAACATTGCACAGATCTCATTAAAGGGAAGTTTAACTAGAATTCTCCTACTTCCTAAATCAAACAAGAAAAGTATACATAATGGAAATATTAATTTAGTTAAATTTTAAAGCCTAAACTGAGTTATCCAGAAAAAAATCCAATTGTTTAAGGTCCATATTATACTAAAACCAGACTGAGCCCCAAATTTGAACATTCGACCTTTAAAACAATAAATGATAATGTTTTGCACACTATGATAAGATCTGACGCATCACACAAAGGCGCTTGATTTTGTGTCTGCTGGTATTAAGTATTTGTACTCGTGACATTTTGCTTTAAATCAAGGTGCTAACTTTATTAACAATGATAATAATTTGCACTTTATAGTCCAGTCATTTTATGAAAAAATGTTGAACAAATTGCAACAGAAGCAAACTCCACTGATTTTGTATCTTCAATATGTCCTGAGTAAGGAAAAACAAAAGCCCCGAATAAGAATCCCATTAGGGGAAAGTTTCGAAAAAGACCCAAATATATCCCATTCATACGCCTATTCGTTATTTTTCTCACGTGAAAAGGATACACATTTTAACCTTTAGATATCATCATGAAAATCACTGAGTTGATTACTTACATCAAGACAAACAAAAAAATGTAGTAATATTAATAATTTATCAATACTTCTGCCTGGATTAACATTCATGGGTAGCCTAAATGGGTTCAGACTTTAACGTTAAATCTTTTACTATTATATGTCAACAAGATTCAAACAAGCTATACCCAATGTTTAGATCTGTTTGGGTAATTATGCAAATATAGCTAATACGTAATTATATTATGCACCGTTTGTCCATGTTAACAAACAATTGCAAAATAAACTTGTAATACATTTTTTGTTTGTCTTGATGTAAGTCATCAACTCAGTGATTTTCATGATGATATCTAAAGGTTAAAATGTTTACCCTTTTCATATGAGAAAGAATAAGGCAAATGAATGGGATATATTTGGGTCTTTTTCTAAACTTTCCCCCAATGGGATTCTTCTTAGCTTTTTTTTCCCTTACTCAGTCAGGACATATTGAGGATACAAAATCAGTTGAGTTTGCTTCTGTTGCAATTTGGCTTAAAATGACTGGACTATAATGTGTTTAGAAGGAAACTCCACATAAACTAAGTCTGTATCCCATGGAACTGTCATGAACTCCAGGGATAAAAGAACAGAAAGCAGTTTAATTGTTCAATACAAATATTTGGCTGGTTAAACTACAGGAAAATATTTTGTCACTTTATCATATAATTAATTTTCACCAAAGTTGATGCGAAGTAGGCCTAAATGAGAGATGCGTGGAATAATGCATTTCTCACCAGATAGAACAACCACTAGAGACGCTGTATGGGTTAGTTAACTCTTTATCTATCTATATCATACTGTATGTATATATATATATATATATATATATATATATAATCATTTACATTAAAAAAGATCGTATCACTTCCTGCAAGAAGTAAAACATTTATGATGTGCTAAGAGTGCATCTGCATTTTTTAAAATCAAGCCTGAAGTGTAAGGTAAGCCTCAAATGAAACAATTGTAGAACATTTTCACATTTCTACTTATCTTTTACATCAGTAACAAATAATAAAATATGGCAGATGTTTTATTTTTGCAATAACAAGGAAGGACAAATGCTAGAAATAATATATTATGAAATATATTTCAAAAATATGAAAACTCAAAAAAAAAAACTTTGCAGATTAAATCTGGGACTGGAGGTCTTCGGTTGATACAGCAAAAGATTTTTTCATTTCCTGCAGATTTTGGTCAACATTCTCCTTGATTTCTGCTGTGTAGGGCTCCAGCTGAGCCTGTAGCTCCTTCACGCTCTGCTCCAGGTTTCCTTTCAGCTCCTCACTCTTCTGGAGCAGAGTGGCCTTCAGGGTCTCAGAATCCAGGGATTCTGCATATGGAGTCATGGCGGTCCTGAGCTCCTCCACTCTCTGCTGGATCTGGCTCTTGAGGTTGTCGGCATAGGGCTTCAGTTTGTCTCTCAGGGTGTTCAGGTCCTGGCCCAAACGCTCCCTCAGCACTTCAGTCTCCTCTGTGATTTTGGTCATCATATCTTCAGATGGAGGAGTCTGTGTTAGTCTAGTGTGGGGATGTGGAGGGGAAAAGGTGTAATTTATGTTTGGTAACAGAAAATATTTATAATTATAATGCTGATAAATATGACTTACTTGACTTCTTGTCCCAGTTGGGTCGCCCTTATCATTTGTGGAGTTTCATTAGTAGTATGCACTGTTTGAGCAATATAGTTCCAGAATGCATTTATTAAGTGTTCCAGATGTGGATTTGGCTTGTCTTCATTAGATATGTTGGTTTTGCAACATGCTGTGGGAATTGAAAATATCAGATGGTTTAAACGTCATTTTTGAGGCAAACAGAAAATTACAATTTGTGCACAGAGAGAGGAGAGAAAGCCTTACTGGAATAGCATATTTTTAACATGTGTTTTCTTATAATAGCTTCTTCGAACAGTGTAGAAGTAGGATGTTCCTTCAAAACTATAGTCAAGCTTCTATTCACAAGCCTAGATCAAAAGTGTTTTAAACAAATGTAAAATGTATCCAAACTTTTGTCTGGTAGAACATGATTTAATATCCTGTTTGGAATTTAGAACCTTTTTTTTTCTTCTTCTTTCTTCAGTACTTTATATCAATGGTTATAAATCTAACCTGTAAAAACAGCCAATGCAAGAATCACAAGAGACTTCATATTTTTCCGGGCTTAGTCTGTAAAATAACAACACATTTTTCATTTAAACAATTCAATATAATATAGAACATTTTATATAAAACAGTTTTTAAACTGGTATAGTAAATGTATCTTCTTACCTTTGTCAGTATGATTTAATTTACACTGTCCAGTGTGAATAGCAAGTGTGGTGGTGACTGTGTCATATCTGTATTTAAATAGTAATGGGGATGTGTTTTAATCCCCAGTGGATGTTTTCATCTATATGTTGTGACTACACACTCTGTGTGACAAGATGTGCAGATCTGGATGTCATTTGAAAGGAACAGGACAAAGAGTTGCTAACTCCGTCAGCACTGATAATGGAGTACAGACATTAACATAATGTATGATCTATCATTATTACAGCTAGAAGATACTGGAAAAGGTCCATTTGGAAAGTTCTCAACTTTATCTATCTTTATGACATTTCTCATTTCTGCATGTCCATACATGTGTGTATATATATATATATATATATATATATATAGAGAGAGAGAGAGAGAGAGAGAGAGAGAGAGAGAGAGAGAGAGAGAGAGAGAGAGAGAGAGAGAGAGAGAGAGAGAGAGAGAGAGAGAGAGAGAGAGAGAGAGAGAGAGAGAGAGAGAGAGAGAGAGAGAGAGAGAGAGAGAGAGAGAGAGAGAGAGAGAAGCTTTATTTAAATAATCACTCCACTGTAAAAAAAAAAAAATATATATATATATTGTTGGTTTAACTTAAAAAAATAAGTAAGCTTGTTGCCTTAAAATTTTAAGTTGATTCAAACGGAAAAAGTGAGTTAATACAATGAAAGAGATTGATTTAATCATCAAAAACTCAAAATAATATGTTATCTGAACTAAATAAATCATTTAAGTTGATTTGACAAAAGAAAAATTGTTGTGATAACAAATCTTGAAAATATTTTTTTACAGTGTACAGAATTTTGGAAATTTTGTATTAATCTGTCTGAGTATCATATTGTGTCAAATGCCACACTTCAAACGGCTAGATAACACGGCCATTTATAACTCCTGTTTTTCTGGAGTTTTTTATTAAAAAATATGTCATATTAGCCTTGAGCATTTTCTGATTAATTAGATGAAATATATATATATATATATTTTATATATATATATATTATGAATGACAATTCAGCTATGCTGATCTACGTTACTGGACATAATATTTAAAAACATTGTTGATAATGGCAGGTGTTTTATTGTTGATAAATAAGACAAATGATACACTTGGCATTTCTAAATTTGCAAGAAGCAACACATTTTCTGTCAGAGGTAATAAAGAGTTGCTAAACTGAAATAAATACACAGCATTTTTACTGAAAGAGAGCAACATTTCTGCATCTATATAGATGAATGGTTAAGATGTAAACAACAGGATATTAGCTAAAAAATCACTTATCCTATATATTAGTGTCTGGCCTATCAACTGAAGACATCTTGTTGATGCCTAATAGTATGATTTAGGTCATGGTTATGGGAGATATGTGGGATTTTGGTGTCACAATTCTCATGGAAGGAAAAACAGTTCTGTTAGTGACAAAGAAAGAAGTCTTTGAAGCATCTAATTTCTCTTGATGAAGGACTCGTACAGGGAGGTGAGCTGGTCCTTCAGGTCCTGTGCGTAGGGGTCCAGCTTTTCCTTCAGGTCTTCAGCGTAGGGTGTGAGACTCTGCTGGACCATCTGGGCTCTCTCTCTAATCTGGGCCTGAAGATCCTCAGCCAGAGGGGTCACGGTCTTCTGGAACTCCTGCAGACGCTGGTCAACCTTCTCCTTGATTTCAGCAGTGTAGGGCTCCAGCTGAGCCTGCAGCTCCTTCACGCTCTGCTCCAGGTTTCCTCTCAGCTCCTCACTCTTCTGGAGCAGAGTGGCTTTCAGGGTCTCAGAATCCAGGGATTCGGCATATGGAGTCATGGCGGTCCTGAGCTCCTCCACTCTCTGCTGGATCTGGCTCTTGAGGTTGTCGGCATAGGGCTCCAGCTGGTCTCTCACAGTGGTCAGGTCCTGGCTCAAACGCTCCCTCAACACTTCAGTCTCTTTGGTGATTCTGGTCATCAGCTCTTCAGCCAGAGGATCCATCTGTTTCTTGAGGGTGACGGCATATTCGCTGGCCACATCGGCACTCTGAGTCAGTCTAGTACTGAGATGAGAAAAGTTGAAATGTACATTTATGTTAATGCAGTTCAAGATTTGAGTATTGCAAATATAAACTGAGACTTATGGACATTACTTACTTGACTTCCTGTCCCAGTTGAGATTCTCTGATCATTTTCAGGGTGTCCTCTGCGGTGCGTGTGGCCTGGGAAACATAGCTCCAGAATGCATCAGTCAGCTGCTCCAGCTGTGGCTTGGGCTCATCAGCATAAAACAGGTTGGCTTGGCAACCTGGAAAAAAATACAATTAATTACAAAACCACCAGACAGTTTTCAATCTACTCAAACAGCTAAATATTGCAGTCTATGTATTTGTTCATGTCTGTATTTGCCTGTTTAATTAATTTCTGTTTTATCGTTTCCCCCATTATTTTGGTATGGTATTTTAACTTGAAGTTAAAGACTAGGTAACACTTTATTTTGATAGTCCACTTTAGACATTCAACTAACTATAAGTAACTTTGCCGCTACATGTCAACTAACTATCATAAGAGTATTAGTAGACTGTCAGCTGAATATCTGCTAACACTTTATTTTCTTGATCCCCCAACAGACATTCGACCGACTGACTATAACTTTTCAACTACATGTCAACTAACTGTCATTAGAGTATTAGGCTGTAGTAGACTGTTAGATTAGGGTTAGGTGTTAGGCTTTGGGTTAGGAGAACAAGTTTACTTGTAGTTGCTTGTTTACTTATAGTCAGTCATTCGAATGTCTGTTGGGGGGATCAAGAAAATAAAGTGTTAGCAGATATTCAGCTGACAGTCTACTAATACTCTAATGTTAGTTAGTAGAATGTCTAAAGTGACTATCGAAATAAAGTGTAACCAAAGACCATTCTTTTTCATTAAATGGAAGTCTTGAATTCTTGACATATAGGCTTTATCTAATATTACATAATGTGTTGATAATAGGTAAAGCGCTTCAGCTTCTTGGTCACAAAAAAACAACAACATGATTTACCTGTGAATGCCACAAAGGCAAGAATCAGACACAGTTTCATCTTCACAGCTTTTTGCTAAAAAGTAGTAAAGAAATAAATGTTATGTTTAAAACATTTCATATTTTTTTGCACAGTGTATTTTACAGACACTTTTAGTAATTTATGATAGGTTGTTAATCTTAAATTACCTTTGAGTCCCCCAGGTATTGCTTAGTCCAGTAACCCTCTGTGAGTCCAGACAGTCTGAGGCTTTATATACATGTATGTGTGTGTGTGTATGTGCACAGTTAAATAATCTACAGAAGAAAATCAAAGTCCAGCATCCAGTGCCATGCTGTCAGTGTCACTCCCCCCACAACCTGCTGTAACACGATGTTGTGCTTTGAACCTACTGATAATGAATCTACAAATAAATCGCCTTAGACAACCTTTCTCTTGACTCTAGACAAAGCCATGGTGTATTCAGTGGGAATTTAACTCGAATCTCTTTTGTAAGCTTTGGATAATTGAAAGTCTTTGAAAGGAATATTTTTTCTTTAATTTACAGTTTATTTGTCATTATAATTCACTGATTATCAATTATTGATTAACCTTTATTTAGTAGAATATCACAAATAAATAAGCATACTTCTATAAGCAAATGGGTAGAAAATGCTGTTTCTCTTCATTTTGATTTCATCTATCTATAAATTACAGGAATGCCTGTCTGTCTGTGTGTCTGTTACGCGCATATCTCTCGAACCGTTAGTCCGATGGATTTCAAACTTAAGGGCATGAGTAATAGTGCCAAGTTTGACGTTGTTTGGATTAGAAATGCAAAAGATATATAAATATACCGGTAAATATATCGGTAAAGCACTTAGAAGGTTGTGGTTTAAAAATAAACAATCTGACATAAATACTCTGTTAGCTAAACATTAAGTCAGCTACACTGTTTACTTCTGTATATTATATTTTATTCATGGCCATCATTTGTAGTAGCCTATTCACAAACTGTTTGCTCAAGCGTAGCGTTTTTCATAGTTCACTGTGTATAGCCTGCTCCCTGAATCATCATTTATTTGTGGATGTTAACTGAATCTGTAAGTCAGCTTCGCTGTTTACTTCTGAATATTACATTTCATTCTGGTGCGCTTAACTAACTAAACATATCCTATTCAGTGCGTTCACAGTCTCTTTCACGGCCATCATTTGTAGTAGCCTATTCACTATCTGTAACTATGTGAAATTGAATATGCAATGTTAAATTGCTATGTAATCTAATCTAAACTCCTGCTACCTGTACACATATACCCAAATACATGTCACCTAATATCACCAATATAAATTGTTATGCAACCATGTAGTTCAATTTTCCATATTTACCAGTATGTATGTCATTATGTCAGTATCAGTATTATTTGATTTACCATGCACAAATAAAACTGTCACTGAACTTTTCTTGTGTAATTGTAACAATGAACCCTCAAATACACCAAACCAACAATTACTAAAAATGCACACAAAGAATATTTAACACTAGAATATTTAATAAAACACTATAAAGTTGACCTTTTTTGTTTGTTTTTTGTAAACTTTTTTTTTTTTTTTGTAATTTACTTTTTCTACACTATAAAATTAAGATTATATCACATAAAAATTAAGAATAAGAATACATTTTGCCATGATACATTCTGTAGAAAACATGACTTGAAAGAGTGCTTTTAAAATGTTTCTAATCAATGGCAACTGCATGCAAGCTGTTGCAAGTCTCAAGTCAAGTCACATTTATATAGCACTTTTAACAATACAGATCTTAGCTTTACAGTGATAATAGAAAATTAATGCAGCTGTACACCAGCTCTAGAAGAAAGTCATTGTCTAGCTTAAGTAAGTTTTGGATTTATTAATTTTCTGTTGTAATTTTCTTAATGTGATATGTTTATTTGACAATCTCCCAAAATAATAATTTATTATTGTGATTTTAATATTGGGGGTAAACTATGCCTTTAAGACAATAGTTTAAAAAAAAAATATGATCAATATGTCTGCTCAAGGACAATGGTGCTTTTGTTGAGTATAATAACACTAATAATTGTTTTCCAAAGATTCTTTAAATGCTGTTATTAGTACTTTAGAGACATTTGATACGATCATTTGTGTTGAGCTTTGATTTGCATGTGAGAGTTGTTGTTTTCACATCAAGCTGTAGTTTACACTAAGTGGCTCATTCAGCATTATTATACACGTTCTGTTAAACCCCAAACCAGACACACCTCTCTCGTCATTCAGCCAACGTGGAGGGGCAGAGTCCGCTTACAACACTTTTACTGTATATCTGATTTCCTCTGCACATAAAAACCATTAACTGTAGCCTTAGGAATTCAGAGCACAGAAAAAAAAATGCAATCTGTGTCACACACTGTGCTATTTTTTGTAAACAGTGTAATATTTTCATGAGGTTTCATGTAGCCTACAGTATGTTTCATTTTCCACAAATAACTAAAAAGTAAAACATCTTAATTTAAACCAGACTTATATGACCCACAAATGCATGCAAGTAGAACTCATGTTACAAGGAATTTAAGGAAATGCATACCGGTTTTTCAAAAACATAAATTACATGTTTTTGTCTAATAATATTGTGGGTAAAATCAAAGATCTGATCTGAATACCATTCATTTGTCAAATACACAAGCAGTTTGACTTAAACAATCTGTGTCTTGCACTGTCAGATGACTATGTCATCCACTGTTGTCTGAAGGAGACGTGCAGGCAAGCCGGATGAACGGGAAACAGGGTTACATACCTGGGTAACACTTTAAAATAATGGTCGGTAGTTAACAAGTAGCTATGCAGGAAGTAATAGGTAGTACTGCATTAACACCTAACTTAATACTATTAACTAATATGGAAGCAATATTAACTAAGCAGTAAGTAATAGGTAATTTAGTACAAAGGTAGTTCCTTGGTAGGTATTTGATCGTTACTAAAGAAATATATCCTCATTGAGAACTACTTGTGAACTAAGAATTAATAACCAATTAATTACTAATCACAAAAGTAACATGTCTAAAAAGTGAACAATTGTGGGGGTTTTATACTCTTAACATGGTCATAACATTTCAGAAGCATGTGCCTCAAATGGGTTCTTTGTGGAAACCAGTTTATAGTTTATATATCCCCCCAAATACGTTGAGATTGTGACCACTACTCTTGCCAGGATGGACGCATGTTCTCTGTTTATTTAAAACTTAAACATAAAATAATCCTAATAAAGACAGTTTTTAAAAATAAAATAATTAGGAAGTGATGCTGACACTCTCATGATTGGATTAGTTCACTATTATGAGCTCTATTGAATGTCAGTCACATATATCTCAGACTCCAAAGACCTATAACTTTGTTACAGTAGCTGCCTTAGGAGGACTTCTCTTTAGGACATGAATATAAACATTGATGTTCACTTGTCAAAAACAAAATAAAAACCTTTGAAAGAAATTGAATATGAAATTGAAAGAAAACAAGTTGACAAAAAGATAGAATCCAATATTTGGTGATAATATAGCATATTAAAAAGATATTTTGAATCTATTTTTTGTAGGCGTTGTCAAAGCACTGCAAATATTGTAAGACTGGATTTCCACTAAGACTGAACTTGAGAATCCTAACCTGTAATAAAACAATAAAGCTCATTAATCTGGAGAGATTTGAAAGAAAGAGTATAGGACCCCAGGACCTCATTTATATATTCATCCCCCTCTTCCTCCTCCCCTCCTTTCACCCTGACTCAAGTCACTGAAAATTCACAAAAAATGGCAATAAGACATTTGATGCATCTTGTGAATCTTTTGTTTTTCCCTTTCATGTTTGGTATCATTTTAAATAGCTTTGGTGAAATTAAGCCCATTTTACTAATCACACTGATTTACCTACTGTATGTGAAATATTGATTCTGTTCTTCTTTTTAATCCCGATAAAGTTCCTGATAATCATGGCTCATTTGGGGCACGAAAGTAGGTTCATCAAATCCAAAATATATTGGTGTAGTATAAATATTTATAACTCTTTTGTTCTGGTCAGGTTATTTAATGGAAATTGGCAGAACTGTCATTGGGAAATCTGTAACTAGAAAACCCCCACACTACACAGTGCTGTGAAGAGTCCTAGAATTCACATACTGCAACACTGTGTTTCTCCCTGCTGTCATGTCTTTGTATTTTAGTACTTTAACATCAGGTACATTCTAAAAAAAAGATGAATAGCAAATGACACAAATTTATGCCGTAACATTTTCATATTTTATTGTGTCTATGATTAACCAGTGTTTTTTCCTCGTTTTTGTTTGCCAGAAAAGTATGCTTGAAAGTATGTTTCTTTATACAAGGTGGAAACAGAAAATGGAAATGAGCAAAAGGGAAATTTAGTTCTTGTTTAGTTCCTCAAATTAATTGTTCTTGTTCCATGGTGCCTTTTGTAAAAGGGCTGTATTAATAAAGCGTAAATGTCAGCTGAAAATGTTATAGCCTGACTAATACATACGCTCAAAAATTACCCTCACCCTCATATCACTCCAAACCTCAAAATCTTTCGTTTAACTTTGGAACACAAATGAAGATATTTTAAAACTGAGATATTTCTGTCCACTTTGACACTGTGTAACTACCACTTTGATGCTTCAAAAAGTTCATGAAGAGATTGTAAAACTGATATATATATTGAGTGGTTTGGTCCAAAAGAGACTCAATCGTTTTATATGATTAACAGATATATTTTAGACTTTTATTCACACTCATTAAAATTGATCAGCAAAAACATAAACTTAAATCTGATCTAATTTCGGTCGGCTATGCACAAAAATCTGATTTGGACTGACAGTCTGAATGTAGCCTTAGATTCTTCTTGAAAGTACTTGCTTGCATTTAGTGTGCTATAGTTTAGCTCCTGAGATCTCCAAGTGACAACCTGCTGCCCCATGAAAATATCATTAGAAAGCATAGGGATTAGTTTCCATTGCTAAAAAATTGTCGAATAAAATATCATTACAGAGTATATAAAGATAGGCTAATACACACTGGATGACCAGTAATTTGTTTCTATTAAAATCTGATAAAAAGGGATACTATTCACTTGACTAAAGACAAGTAGGCCTACAAGACCTTCCAAAGTTAAAGACCTCATTATATAGCCAGACAGCAACTTGTCTTTTGAAAATCATATTTTGCATGTTATAGCCTCCTTCCACCTAAGAAACATTGCCAAGCTATTAAACTATGACTAGGAAACAATTTTAAATATTGCCAATACAGAAAAACTAGTTACCAGAAAGACTCGGGAGATAATGATACAACAAGCATATACTGTATTTATTTACGGCTAGGCAAGCATGAATTTATGAAGTTCTTTGTCGTAGGCCCGGTCCTTAGTGAGCAATGCGAGGGTAGCGGAATCTGCATGTCCTGCCTGAAGATGAAGGCAGGGGCGCAGCCGACCCACCTGGAGGTAAAGGAGGGTATACCATCTTGGTGGTGGTTGGCGAGGATGGATGTAATTGGCACCGTCAGTCTCTGCGAACTCAGACAAATGTAAGTACCAATCTTTTATACTGTGAGTGTTAGCACACGATTGGTTAGAAGTGAGGTGACACATGAGACACTGAGTCTCAGAACTTACACTAAAGCTTTCATTTCATGCATTCATGACGTCAAGACTGGATGATTGTAATGCAAAACTACTTGGTGGTGTCCTTCCTTCTCCATTAACAAGCTAGTTCAAAATACAACTGCTAGAGTCCTTAGAAAATATGATCGTATCACCCCAATTGTATCATCTGTAGCCTATATTCTTCGGCACATCCTGCACCAACAATAAAATGTTGCTATTTACTTACAACAGAGGTTTCATAACCTGTCCTGGAGGACTCCCAGCACTGCAAATTTTGAATGTCTCCCTTAAACTGACACACCAAATTCAGGTCTTGCAGTCTGCAGAGCTGATGAGGGAGACATACAAAATGTGCAGTTCTGGGAATCCTCCAGGAGAGTTTTGAGAAGCACTGACTTGCATGATCCTAAACTGTATAGCTCCACTGTACATAAACTATAGAACTTGTACCACACTACAATCCATCATTCTTAAAGTTAAACTTTGGCTCCTAAACTTTGTGATAACCTTCCTAAAAATAACCTCAGACACACTTTTAGTTTACTACAGACCAGACCTTTACTACAGGCTCTAGTGTGAACCCATCCTCATTTGCAAAGACTACAGATGAAGCCAGCAATGTTGTCACAAGGGTTTGCCCAGTAAATCCTCATAGTAGCCCCAAAAGGTAAAACAGCTGGGACCTACATGGGGCCTGAAACAAAAGGTGAAGGATTTATGTGGGCCATCCACTGTAAGGATTTAGAATATGTATCACAATAATCAAAATTATTTTAAACACTTAAATTAATGTCTTCATGTTAAATGAGTACTTGTTTGCTCAAAAAAATGGAACAAATGGTTCTTTTTTAATGGAAAGTGTTTGATCATTCAGTGAAGGTTGGAAACAAAAAAAAAGTTTATTCTGTTGTGTAAATATGTAAATGTATGATATGTAAATATATTTTTCTGGGAACTTGTTATGTGGAAGACCAGAACTATAAATATGCTTCTATATTTACATGTAAATATGCTTCTACATAATACAATTTTCCTGTCAATCTGGGTGGAAGTGGCAGTTTTATGTTCTCTCGAATCAGTTTGCATCCGTTTTAAGTTTCTTGTGTATTTTTAATATTTTGATGACATGACAAATGTAAATGAGATTATTATTTCAGTAAAGATGCATTTATGCACATTTCTTTTGCTGAGTTTGGCTTTGGCTTTTGGGCCAGCATTACCTATGGTAAGTTGAGAGCTTATTCTACAGCACATTGTCACTGAAAGGGGGGTATGTAGAGTTAATTTTTAAATCTATTTTTCTTAATGTCTGAATTTTGTTTTCATATCTCGTTCTCAGCCCCCACCAGATGGTGAGTACAACACAGTCACTGACATTTCTCTGTTTTAACGTTATTGTAATAAGTGTGCAGGGTAAAAGATCCTGTTTTTACTCCTCACCACTGCCCGATGATATGATTTACTTTTTAGGCTGATTCAATAAAACTGTTTTGTTTTGCACTCAGTGCACACAATGCTGTGTATGTCTTCATATTTTTCTCAAAGGCATTAATGAGCAGTGGAACGATATTCCCGATTTAAACAAAGGTAAAACTCTTTTATAAATGATTAAAAATGCATTTGTAAAAGCAACTTAGTATTCGGCTATGCATTTTTTGTTCTGTTTTGTTTTGCTTTGTTTATAAATCATGATTCACTCCTGTTTATTTTAAGTATATTTATTGTAACCTGAATAGGCTACTTCTTTTATTACTGTAGGTTTAAGTCTCAGAGAAGGAGACATCATGGAGGTGAGTTTTGTTCCAAGACATTCTGCAATATGGGATCATTTATAAATCAGTCGATATAGTATTCTCTGCATACTTAAAACAATCTGCTTTAAAGCCCCCGCAAAGGAGTGCCATTCTTGGGAATCGGTGGAATATTCCCGTCCCCTATGTGCTGAGTGTGAATCTCAGTAAGAAATGATGGATTTCTCACTTACAGTTTACCAAATCAACTTTCAAAAAGTATTTTGATTCAAAGTTGTATGTTTTCCATCCATCATATGTTTTCGATTGCTGTTTATAGGCATAAACTATAAAGGAATCATTCTGAGAGCCTTTGAGCAGTTCAGACTGAAATCATGTATTGACTTTAAGCCCAGAGCAGCAGAAGCTTTTTACATCTCTGTGGAGAGTCTTCAAGGGTAAAGTATGCTTTCAGTTAGTACACCTAGTCCATAGGGCATAGACTATTCGCTTTAACCTTGCGAACGAGCAGATCTCCTCTGAATCTCTTAAACGGAGAAGCATTCAGTTTCTGCATGCAAATTTCTTTATAGAGAATTCGCCATGGCGCGAGCGCAAATGGCTTTTAAAGGGAATGTGATATGAGACTCTTATTGCACGTTATGCCCAAAACGGACTGCTGTGTAACGCTTCACAATGGAAACCAGACATTCATTTTTCAATGGATAGTTGCCTTAAAATCAGCTTGTTTATTCGTTTTTTCTTTTCTTTTTTTTTTTGTTTAAAAAATGAAAAATTTGATTTTGGCTTGATCTTTTTTATTTTTTGTTTGTGGTTTACAAATCGGTTTATGGATTTGATATTTCATTTGCACACGTGGGCGGCGCTGAAACGCCCCTTTCATCTGATTGGTCAAACCGCTCCGCCTTCAGTACGAGCTTTCTTTCTGCCAGGCAGAATAAGAGTCACAAATGCGGCACTGACAAATGCACTAATAAAATAATGCCTGAAACCATCACTCACTGTTAACTACGCACAATATTTGAAGCAGAAATATGTTGCTGGTCAACTCGTGCTGCTGCGCCTTGCAAGCGAGCCACAGTAGGCCTACAGATTATTTTAGCATGATGGATTTCCCATTGATAAATACAGTACAAAAATAGACTGAACTGTACTCTGATAAAATATGTCCTTTACATTAGATAGATGATCTTCCCATAACGGTTACATTAAGTTTGGGGATAACCCAGTTTGTGCAGCTTAAAAATCATTATGTCTAAAGTTCCCATAAAACATGAAATTTGATGAAATAGCGTACATAATTGTAGAAAAACGAATTGCTGCATTGACCTGCCTCGAATGGCGAATTGAATGCTGGGATATTTCTGCCGTCAAGTTCACACAAGTTACCAACGATGCACTGCACCTCGGTAAAAATGGGCGTGTCCACGAGCTAGCAGCAGGATCAACTTTATGGCTGTCTATGGGCTTCTCCCTTGACTTTGATAAAACATTTGATAAACTCCTCATTTGCCACGACCACAGCTGTAATCTAAGGCTACTTTGCATATAAAGAATCTTAAATACATAACATCTTTTTTTGTATTTTTTATGACATTTTTGTTGTAAAGTGGACTATATAATTTGACTGGTTGTGATGTCAACATTTCCTTTATTCACTTATGTGTTATGTGAATGTGCTGTTATTTCTTACTTATAACTTATTTTGCAGGTGTTGGTCATTTGTTGGACGTATTTTTTCTGGAGGCCAGAATCTTTCCATTGGTAATGGCTGTGGAATAAAAGCCATTGTCGAGCATGAGTTTCTCCATGCACTAGGATTTTGGCATGAGCAGTCAAGATATGACAGAGATGATTATGTGACAATCAACTTTGAACACATCATTAGAGGTTGCCCTGTAATATTTTTTTTGGAAAATACTAATTTTATTAATTTGCTTTACTGACCCTGAAGTTGAACTTTCCACTAAAAACTAAAAAGCACTTATAGTAAAAAAAAAAAAGCCATTCTAAATAACTGCTAGTCTTTATTTTCAGGGCAGGAGCATAATTTCAATAAATACAGTGAGAATGTGACCACCACCCAAGGCACCCCATATGACTATTACTCTGTGATGCATTATGATAAAAATGCCTTCAGTAACGGTAATGGATCCACGATCATCACCAAGCTTCCTGAGTTCCAAGATGTGATTGGTCAACGCCTGGACATCAGTGAATATGATGCGATTGAGCTCAACAAACTCTATAAATGCAGTGAGTATTTTAATTTATTTGGTTAATTTATGGCCTTTATAGCTGTTTTTTCTTCTTCTAGATAAGGACAATTAATGGATTATTGGAAATTATAATCAATTTACCTCAGTGTTTGTCTGTTTGCATTAGATTCCTTCATCTCTTTCCTTGACCACTGCAGTTTTGATGATGCATCTCTGTGTCAGATGAGTGTCTGTTCTGCTTCCGTTTATGGCTGGCAGAGAGTGAAGTCAGTGAGTGGCATCAATGTGACTGACCACACCTACTTGAGCAAAGAACAAAATGGTGAGATCCGTTTTAGTCAGTCAGTCAGTAATGGAGGACCAAACCTATAACAACTGTAAAATAAATACATAAATATTATGCAAATAAATGTAACAAATAAAAAAAATAAATGACTATTTATAGAAATAGTCTAGAAATGACTAAATGACAAGAAAATGCTCCCCAAATTCAAAAATTATTTCACATTTCTTCTACATAAATGACCTATTTTAAATACACGTTCATCTTTCAAGAGGTGAAGTATCCCTTTAAGCACTGACCACATTTCTTTATATTTGAGTCCAAGTTCAAACACTATGAAACGCTCCATTAAAGCTAGTGTAGGTCAGAATTTTTTAAAAAAAAACTTTTTTTCCAAATATCTTTAAACTTTCTATATATATCAATGCATAATTAAAATCCAAGTACTCTGAAAAAGAAAGTATAAAAATCGAGTGTCTGTTGACCTCTCACCAGTGTTGTAGTACTCGGGACTCGGACTCGGTCTCGAGACCATATTTTAATGGTCTTGGTCTTGTCATGGACTCGTGTGCATTTGGACTCGGAATTGACTCGTACTCGAAAACATTTTTTTTTAGGACTCGGACTTATTCCCGAGTTCAATTCAAAATATTTTTCATGATTATCAATGTATGTTAATAAAATATTTCTTTAAATTGATTGACACGCCCAGTGATTGATTTTCTAGTGCACAACTGCGCATGACAAATTGTAATAAAATTACTTTTAACACCACCTACTATGTGGCCTTTTTACCCTAAACTGATCACATTTTTTAAACACTAAGTAAATTCAGTAAAATAAAAAAAGGATTTCTCTAAGTAAATAAAAGTAAATTAGGTAATCAACCCTTACTGGTCTCGGTCTCGACTCGGACTCGACTCTCTATGGACTCGGTCTTGACTCGGACTCGACTCTCTCTGGTCTCGGTCTGGACTCGGACTCGAGTGAGGTGGTCTCGACTACAACACTGCCTCTCACGACTGTTTTAAAGACAGCTCATTATTTCCATTCACTTCATCCCCTCCCTTCTGGGCTCCTTCCAAAGCCACGCCCCCAAAACACATGAACGCGCGACTCCGACAGCTGAACTAAAGACGCATTATTTACCTGAGACGAGCGGAGAGGAGAGGAAGGAGTGCATGTAGTGACATCATGTCAGACATCATGTCAGAAACGCATGTAAATAAAAAAAATCTAACTATCATTATGAAGATAAACAAATAAATTGTATTTTATTACTCACTATCAAGCTAGCATATTGATATTGGTAAAGTTTACAATATATATTTATGGATTCGCTAAGGAGCTAGTTATCTATAAGGCAAAGCTAAAAACAGGTTGCATGATACACGTTTTTCCATTGCCATCATTTACACTGTGATGAAGATGAATTTCGTGTTAGATTCATAACATATATATGTTGTTGTGCATGTAAGAGTTTGCTTGATGAAAGCATTGTTGATTCTGATGAGGACTACACTCCCGAGACAAGACGAGACAATGCGAACAGGTACGACATGCGCAAGTGGGCAGGTCCAGTGTGGCAAAAGGGTGGTTGCCATGGTTGCGAGAGAGTGACAGTCGCCTAAGCCAATCCGTTGTTTCGCCCCGGTTTGAAATAATGAGATGTGTTTAGTGCAGATTAAACGGTCTAGAGTCACTCGATTTTTATACTCTTTTTTTTTCAGAGTACTTAGATTTTAATTATGCATTGATATATATATAGAAAGTTTAAACAAATTTGGAAAAAGGTTTTATAAAATTCTGACCTACACTACCTTTAACGTACGGATCTCTGAAACACTGCCAGCGGGACATTAAACAGGAAGTGTCTGTCCGAGCTGCCAACAGGTTTTGCCTGGGAACGCAAATATCTTTGCAAGGGAACGCAAAACTTTTGCATGGGAATGCAAATAACTTTGCGAGAGAATGCAAAAGTTTTGCGAGGGAACACAAAGTTTCTCTGGGGAACCCAAAAGTTTTGCGAGGGAACTTTTTTCCACCACCACGTCCCTTTAGGGGCTCCGTACACTCTAAAAAATGCTGGGTTGTTTTAACCCAACTTTGGGTCAAATATGGACTAACCCAGCCGTTGGGTTAAATTTTTACATTACATTTTTAACCCAGCATTTTGGGTTTGTCCATATTTGACCCAAAATTGGGTTAAAACAACCCAGCATTTTTTAGAGTGTACATGCGAAAACAGGCTTGTTCGAGATGCGCCTTGCCTCGCCTGAAATTTAGTCGAGAGTTGGCGGCTGCAGGAGGAGTGAAAAAAGCGCAGGCAAGCCGGACAGATCTCTCTTTTCGCAGTGTATCTGACGTGTCAAAGGCGGATTTCACAGGATTCATGGAATTCAGGCCCGTGCACGGTGTTGCTAATAAATTGGATGCTATTGAAGTTTTGTTGTTTTTATATGAAAATAAATATAATGAACAAGACACCCAAAGTACTTATTTAATTCGATTTTAAATTGGCCTACGTGTTTATCAATATTTTTTTCTTTAATACAGATATGTGTTTTTAGAAAAAAAAAAAAAAATTACATCACATAGATCGCACTGTCAGAGAGTTTGGGAATATCCACATATAATTTATACACATAAAACATGATATCAGAGTTTTAAAATCAAACATTTTAAAAGAGAACAATACATCACGGTTGTTTAAACCAATGAGCATTAAGCTGTGTCGTCAGCAAGTCGTTTCCTATCGTGCTTCTGATCAGCGCAGTCGGTGGAGAGCAACTGCGCGCAACTGCAGAATCCGACAGGTGCGTATGGAAGCTTGTTTCCGCCACTGAATAAAAAAATATAATAAATAATTGTGACTTTTTATCTCACAATTCTGACTTTTTTTCTCAGAATTGCGAGTTTATATCTCACAATTCTGACTTTATTTCTCAGAATTGCGTGATATAAAGTCGCAATTGCGAGTTGTAAAGTCAGAATTGTGTGTTATAAAGTCAGAATTGCGAGATATAAAGTTAGAATTGCGAGATATAAAGTCAGAATTGCGTGATATAAAGTCGCAATTCTGAGAAAAAAAGACAGAAGTGTGACGTTTTTCTCACAATTGCGAGTTTACATCTCGCAATTCTGACTTTATAACACATAATTGCGAGTTTATATGTCGAAATTCTGACATCTTTTTTCAGAATTGTGAGATATAAACTCGCAATTGCGACTTATTAGGCCAATTCTAAGGGGAAAAAAAAGACTAACTTTTTTCCCCCTCAGAATAGTTTAAATCTCACAATTCTGACTTTATATCATGCATTTCTGACTTTATAACACGCAATTGCGACTTTATATCTCGCAATTCTGACTTTATAACTCGCAATTCTGACTTCATATCTCGCAATTCTGACTTTATATCACGCAATTCTGACTTCATATCTCGCAATTCTGACTTTATATCACGCAATTCTGACTTTATATATCGCAATTCTGACTTTATATCACGCAATTCTGACTTTATATCTCGCAATTCTGACTTTATATCACGCAATTCTGACTTTACATCTCGCAATTCTGACTTTATAACTCGCAATTGCGACTTTATATCACGCAATTCGGACTTTTTATCTCGCAATTGTGAGAAAAAAAGTCAGAATTGTGAGATAAAAAGTCGCAATTATTTACTTTATTTTTTTATTCAGTGGCGGAAACAAGCTTCCATAGGTGCGCCTTGCGGTCGCGAGAGTTTTTTGACGTACGTCAGCATGACATCAGAGCCAGGCAGACCAATCTCGGACACATTTCTAACCGGCATGCATCTCGCGCTGATCACTGTTGATCGGTTCTGCGCAGTTTTTGCTCATCTCAAAAAAGCCTAAGGATACATATCAGAAGGACATTACATGTAGTCACACAATGCTGACATTGTTAACTGTAACAAGTTAAGAACAAAGTCTAATTTGCAATGTGATGAATGATAAGCAATTTTTAGATTTAATCAGCGCAATGTCAGAACCAGAACAAAAGTGGATGTTACTTACCCAGATAGCAAACTGACATTGAATCAACGTGGAAATATGACATCGAAACAACGTTGATCTGACATTGTTTTGCTCATCGAATTAACGTTGAACCAACGTCAGACGCGTCATTCTTTCAAAACTAACGGAAAATCAACTTGAAATCAACGCGTTGTTTCAACGTTATGAAAGCAAACCAATTTTCGATTTTCATTTAGCTTTGAAGAATGCCGCGTCTGACGTTGGTTCAACGTTAATTCGATGAGCAAAATCAACGTTGTTTCAATGTCATGAGAGACGTCGTTTCCACGTTGATTCAATGTCAGTTTGCTATCTGGGTACTTGTTCAGATGGCATTTCCATGGTGAAAATGAATATGTTAATGAACTTCCAAAAAGAATAATCTGTGATTCTGAATGCCAGTACCGACAACGGCGTGGTGATTGACAGCTCTCCTCAATCTGTTCATCCGCGCTGTGCAGTGTCAAACTCGTGTAAAGTTGATAATACCGCGAATGACTGCAATTGCAGATTTCGAACAGAGATGGCGACAAAGCCAAGTAACCAATGCGGACTGCAGCTTTAAAAAACTTATTGAATAGGCTATAAATGCGTCATAGTAGCCTATAAGCCTATAAGTTTAACTGGTCAATTTACTTAATAAGGCACTGCTATAGGGCTGTTACCAGGCAAATAAAATCATTTTCAACAAAATCCATCTTCGCACTGCAAATGTGGGATGTGCAGACGCTGACTCTGAATGGCATTAGATATTATTAATTGAGACGATTTGTTCAAATAGGCTACTGATTCTTATAGTGCTATTTGCTATTCTTGCAATGCTGTAGTCTATTTGAACGAATCGTCTGAATTATTTGATTGAACTCACTCGTTAAGACGGTGGCTTAATTGGCATTCTGTTTTAGTTTCATATTTAAACGTATAATTTCATAAATTTATCATTTCATATTTCAATATTCAAAATGTTATAAAAAAAAAAAACTAACATAACATTATGTATGCTATTGTAATTGCAGTGCAAATGCACCCATGGCTCCTCTGCATCTTTTTAAGTAATAGAATGCCATTCAGAGTCAGCGTCTGCACATCTGCTGTGTGAAGATTGTGTTGAAATTGATTTTATTTGCCTGGTAATAGCCTAGTGCCTTATTAACTAAATTGACCAGTTAAACTTAAGAACTTAGGCTACATTATGACACATACAGCCTATTTAATAAGGTTTTTAAAAATGAAATTTTTGGAAGATAGGCCTACATTAAAAATGCAGTTAGCTTCTGTAAACGGATCTAATGCATAGCATAAAATGTGGATATAGTGGATAATTTGACGCGCTTCCGTGTAAAAGTGTCTGTTATCAGTGGATTCATTTCATGTGTGCCCAGACATTTTAGAAATCCAGACCAGCTGATGTTTTACGGCCATGTCCGGAATAAAGAGTAGACCTATCAATGTATGATAGGCCTAAATAGCTAAGTAAAGTTAATGGACATAAATCGTGATATAAGATTTTGGCCATATTGCCCATCTCTAAGTCATTTATTTCCTGGGACACATGTAAAGTACCGTCCGCAAACCTCTTGCGTAGTGTTTGGTCACACCACAAGGTGTCCCTGTGGCCTCAAAGCTTCAGCACTGCCACTCTGAGCTCGATTGTTATGTCTGAGGTAAAACACGCCCCATCATTAGCATACAGAGCAATAAATTAATAAATATGTAAATGTATGAATAAATACATTTATAAATAAATAAATGTAGACGTAAATGCAAATATACATTGATAAAAGTGAAAATAAATAAAAATGGAAATAAATAAATGAATAAATAAATGTGGGAAAATATATAATTATTCATAAATACACTCTTAGAAGAAAAGGTTCTATATAGAACCTTAAAAGGTTCTAAAGCGCTACGTATTTGCAACCCCAAAAATTGTCTATATCAAAATTCAAGATATGGGGGTTAGAAAATGTATATACTGTATTTATATCATTTTATGTAGTGTCATTTCAGATTTTCTCCTCCAAAAATCAGCATGATTAAATGTGATATTAAGTTTAATAAACAATAATTTAATTACAACTACAAAATATTGCAGAATAATGTAATATATTAATGAATAATAGCCTATAAAGAACCTTTGTGCCAAACGGGTTCTTTCTTGTCATTATAGAACCTTTTTTAGCATAAAATGTTATTTGGAGTTGAGTAAAGAACCCTATGCTACATATATAGAACCCTTTTTTCTAAGAGTGTAGGGAAATAAAAGTATAAATAGTCATTTATTTTAGTTTTTTTTTTTACATTTATTCGCGTATTTATTTATTTATTTTTAGTCATTCAGTCGCCCAAAAAGAAATGCGCCACTACCATCCACAGTTGCAGTCACTCTACCACCCAGTTCTACACAACTGTTCACCTGTTTTCATGTCTGCAGGGATGTCTTTTTTCATGCACTTCAGCACTGAGGGGAGAAAGGAAGGGGACACAGCCATAATGGAGAGCAAGACAATGACCCCTAAAAGAGACTGCAAAGTCCAGTGCCTGCAGTTCTACTACTATCACAGTGGTAATGAGTCTGACCAGCTCAACATCTGGATCCGGGAGTACCAGAATAAAGCAGACAACAGAGGAACTCTCAAACTAATGGATCGGATCAGAGGTCCGTCTCTTCTTCAAGTACTGTAATACAGGGGAAAGTCAGCCAATGCTTTTAAAATGTTCCTAATTTTTTTATTTTTTTTATTTACTGTTTCATTTCTTGCAGAACTCCCAGGTAATTACTGGAAACTGCACCATGTGCCACTGAATGCAAATAAAACTTTCCAAGTTCTATTTGAAGCCCGTAAAGGAGCTGGAAACTCCCGTGGAGGCTTATCACTGGATGATATCAATATTTCAGAGACTGAGTGTCCCCACATATGGCAGATAAAAGACTTTTCAATAAGGAAACCTTTAGTACATTACAGTCCATTGTATTACTCCAGTGATGGTTATCGCTTTCAGGCTGCATTAGAGGTAAATCAGAATTTTCATGCCATGAAAATTCATCTGGTATCTGGTGCATATGATGACCAGTTGCAGTGGCCTTGTCCATGGAGACAAATAACCTTCCAGATGCTTGACCAGAATCCACACATGCAGAAGCGCATGTCCTTAGAACATAGCATCACCACTGACCCTGCTTTGGCATCTTCAAGTGAGAGTCCTATTATTTTTCTCTCACATCATGTGTTTATATGCTACATTTTAACTAAGTTGAGAATCAAAGTTGTTATGTGTAGCTTTGAATGGTCTTTTTAACAATATTTAGCAATATTTTTTAACAGATTGGAACAATCCTCGAAACAAAGGAAGTCAAGTTGTCATCGGCAATGAGTCTGTATTTGTGGGTGATTGGGTTTATATATATCGCATAACAAATGATTATCTGACTAGAAGAGAGTTTATCAAGGGTGGTGACATCATATTTCTCCTCACCATGCAAGGTAGGTTTTTTGGAGTAACCTCAGACTACACGTTTAACTTAAAGCAAACTGAACATAATAAGAAGGATGACAATTGGGCGGCTATGATATATTTCTATTGTGTCCCACTTTCTCATGTCTATAAATGTTGTTTTCCAATCCAGATATCTCAGGGCTTCTTCAGAAACACTCTCTACCCTGCCCTAAAGTGACAGTGAAGAACTTTAATGTTTCTCCTGATGCAAGTGCCCAGCAGGGACCATGTGCTACAAGGTGAATATCCTTTGAACCTCTGTTGTGTCCTTAGTCAAAGCACAGAAAAGTAAAATATTTTTTGGAAGTACTTTAAAATGTAAAACAAAATTTAGGAGAGAACATGTATACTGAGTGGTCAGAATTAATGGCATCCAAGCCCCTTCTGATTGGAATGGTTTAGGTATTTTAGATCGATCTCCTCTTTTCACCAGTTTAAGAAGATGTCTCTTCTTAATTATTTGCATATAAGCTGCAACTGTTTTCTTCATGCTTGATGTGTGTGTATATATATATATATACATACATACAAACATACATACATATATATATATATATATATATATATATATATATATATATATATAAATGTATGTATGTGTGTGTGTGTGTGTGTGTGTTTTCTTTTTTGGTTTTATTATTATTATTCTCAATTTTTTATGAATGACCTTAACTGTTTACTTCCTAATATCTAATGGTTGGATTGGGGAATATATGGGTGGTTTTGGTGCGATGGAGAGCTTTTGTCTTTGTTTTGTATGTATGTATGTTTGTGAAGTATGTTTTTCTTGAGGTCCCCTCGAAAACGAAATGTCACATCTCAAGGGGTTTTCCTCTCAACAATAAATTTAGCACATATTATCTAAAATGGCTGTAAAAAATAAATCAGCATTGTTTATCCTTTTGATTTTTCATTCAAAAAATTGCAAAAATCTAACCTTTCATTGAAGTCAAAGAATTGAAAGTGGGGAGTAAATCACATTATGAAATACATGCTTTTCTCCAAAACACACTGGCCATAATTATTGGCTACCTGTTATTAAATACTTTTTGCAACCTTCTTTTGCAAAGATAACAGCTCTGAGTTTTCTTCTATAATGCCTGATGAGTTTGGAGAACAACTGAAAAGAGATCAGAGACCATTCCTCCATACAGAATCTCTCCAGATCCTTCAGATTCATAAGTTCATGTTGCTGCTTCTTCTCTTCAGTTCACCCCACTCATTTCCTTGGGTTCAGTTTATGGGACTTGGACGGTCATGGCAGAAGCTTCATTTTTGTGTTGATTTTGATGTTTGTTTTGGACCGTTGTCCTGATGGAAGATCCAACCACGGCCCATTATAAGATTTCTAGCAGAATACCATGCATTTGAACAAGATGTCCAGGACCTCCAGCAAAAAAAAGGCCCGCAACATAAAAGATCCAGCAGTATATTTAACCGTAGGCATGGGGTACTTTTTATCCATGTTTGCACCAAACGTATCTGGTGGGTTTGCTGCCAAAAAGCCCCTTTTTTGTTTCATCTGACCATAGAATCCCATCCTTTTTGAACTTCCAGTCATGTCTGTCAACTGAAAACGCTGGAGTTTATTTTTGGAGGAGTGAGGAAGATTTTTCTTGAAACCCTCCCAAACAACATGTGGTGATTTAGGGGTTGTTTGATATATATTTTTAGGCTTTCTGACCCCCAAGACTCAAGTAATCTCTGCAATTCTCCATCTGTGATCCTTGGAGAGTCTTTGGCCACTTTCCTCCTAACTGTGCATTAAGACAATAGACACATGTCCTCTTCATGCAGATTCGTAACATCTTTAGTTGATTGGAACTTCTTAAAGGGATACTTCAGGATTTAGCATTAAGCTTTGTATTAGTAGAAAGCCTGTAGTATTTTCGAATTACCATGCTTTCCTCCCTCAAATCCCCCTGAGACGAGAGATTTATGTATTTTTTGTCTGGAAAAAATCCTCAGATGATGCAAAATCTCATTTTGCGTCATCTGAGGATTTTTTGGCAAGAGGCTAAAGACTACAGCCAGTTGTAGGGGCTGTCCCGCATGTTCTCAACCCGTCCATAGAGGGTGGGATCTCACTCACAGAATGTACAGTGTCAGCCATCTTTTTTTTTTTTTTTTTTGGAAGCTAAGCTAGCAGGATCTTGTTCTGCGGAGAGTATGTTAACTTAGTAGGAGAAAGCTGAGTAGTAGGAGATAGCTGAGTAGTAGGGGTTACCATCCTCTTTTTCCCGGACATGTCCGGCCTTCGAGATATGTCCTGGTTTCAGCTTTTTTTGATCACTTTTGCCATTAATTCTGACCACAACTAAGGCTGGAAACTTACACTGGTATATTTAACTAATATTAGTAACAAAAAGCATGTTTAAGGATGACGTACATGATCAGTTATTTTTCCTCCAATATAACTCCAATATAACTAATCTGACTACATTGTAGTTGTTATCCTTTATCTTCTAATTTTTTTAAATGTGAAAAAGAACTGATTGGTTCTATTGCATTAATAATGTTTATGTTCATATTTTTACTCTTTTTCTTTTAGTGAATGTGCCAAGACTGCTTCCTCACTGATCATCTTAGTGCTTTGCTTTCTTTTGCTAGTGAGTTAATCACGAGAAATCACTAGTATCACTTCGTCTGACTACACATGAGTTCAATGCCAAAGAACTACATCTATCTTCAGCCTGTGGGATATGATAGCTAAATGTGTATGTTAATGATAAGAGCTGAACATTTTAAGTTTATATTCATTTATTTACAATCAATGTTATTCTTAGAGTTAATTATAACAAACTATAAATAAGCAATTTATTGTCAAACTCTTTAATAATGTTATATTAACATATTCTCTGTGGAGATTAAGGTAAACATTTCCCATATCTGAATCTTTTCATTTTTATTAATCACTGCATGAATACTATGGTCTGTAAAATACAGATCCAACATTGAAATGCTATTTTCAATATAAATCACAAAACAGTTTTGCAAGTAATCAGTTTAATAGATATGACTTAAATATTCAAGTGTGTTGGAATGTCAATGTAGAGAATATGCATACAAATTTGACAGATGAAAACTCTGCAAATTCTGAAACCACCCACTGCCTAAGTTTGGCTCTGTCCCAAATAGCACATTTCATAACATTTTCTAAAGCAACATTTTCTAAGGTGTATTTACATTTTGTATATTTTTTTGCCAGTATTTCATAGTTTGTATGTAAAATATAAAGATCTTATTAAATATTAAGAACTTAATAAAAATCGACTGTAGAATTGCACGTTTTAAATCTGAATTTTTTTAAATGTGTCTGACCATTAGAATGGACAGTAGGTTTGAAAGCCTGTTACTCACATTTTCAGTAATGCTGATTGAAATTTATTTTATAAAAAAATATATATATATATCACAGTACCGATACATTTTTCAAACTTTTTCACGTGCAGAATATACCGTTCTGAAGTGCTTGAACATATAGCTGATGAAAATATCCCAGATATCGACTTTATGTAGAGTAATGAGTAATGAGGAAGAATATCCATATTTAAAACTTCATAAAGAAAAATAACTTCCGGCCAAAAGAACATATAATTTTGAGTTTCTCTGATCTTCTTGAAACTCTGGGTTGTGATAAAGGGCCATGTGGTACCCCTGTCGTTTTTTTGTGCAAAAAAATACATTTCTCCAATCTTCTTGAAACTCTGGATTCTGATCCATTCAAAATGGAGACTCTAGACCCTTCCAGAGCTGAGATATTGAGATCCCACATAGCATTTATGCCATTATAAATATCTCAATATCTCAGCTCTGGAAGGGTCTAGAGCCTCCATTTTTGCACTCAGGTCTAAGTCCCATGGCCCTCTATCAGAATCCAGAGTTTCAAGAAGATTGGAGAAACTTATTTTTTCGCACACACAAAAAAAAAATAACAGGGGTAACACTGTCGTTTTTTTGGGGTCGAAATTTTGAGTTTCTCTGATCTTCTTGAAACTCTGGATTCTGATAGAGGGCCATGGGACTTAGACCTGAGTGCAAAAATGGAGGCTCTAGACCCTTCCAGAGCTGAGATATTGAGATCCCACGTAGCATTTATGCCATTATAAATATCTCAATATCTCAGCTCTGGAAGGGTCTAGAGCCTCCATTTTTGCACTCAGGTCTAAGTCCCATGGCCCTCTATCAGAATCCAGAGTTTCAAATAGATTGGAGAAACTTATTTTTTCGCACAAAAAAAAAAAAAAAACGAAAGGGTTACCACTGTCGTTTTTTTTTTTCTGGTCGAAATTTTGAGTTTCGATATCTAAGCTCTGGAAGGGTCTAGAGCCTCCATTGTTGCACTCAGGTCTAAGTCTCATGGCCCTCTATCAGAATCCAGAGTTTTTAGAAGATTGGGGATACTTAATTTTTCGCCCGAAAAAAAAAAAAACGAAAGGGGTACCACTGTGGTTTTTTTTTCTGGTCGAAATTTTGAGTTTCGATATCTCAGCTCTGGAAGGGTCTAGAGCCTCCATTTTTGCACTCAGGTCTAAGTCGCGTGGCCCTCTAACAGAATCCAGAGTTTTGAGAAGATTGGGGATACTTAATTTTTCACCGAAAATAAAAAAACGAAAGGGGTACCACTGTCGTTTTTTTTTTTCTGGTTGAAATTTTGAGTTTCGATATCTCAGCTCTGTAAGGGTCTAGAGCCTCCATTTTTGCACTCAGGTCTAAGTCTCATGGCCCTCTATCAGAATCCAGAGTTTTGAGAAGATTGGGGATACTTAATTTTTCGCCGAAAAAAAAAAAACGAAAGGGGTACCACTGTCGTTTTTTTTTCTGGTCGAAATTTTGAGTTTCGATATCTCAGCTCTGGAAGGGTCTAGAGCCTCCATTTTTGCACTCAGGTCTAAGTCTCATGGCCCTCTATCAGAATCCAGAGTTTTGAGAAGATTGGGGATACTTAATTTTTCGACGAAAAAAAAAAAACGAAAGGAGTACCACTGTTTTTGCATTTTGGCCCTCTATCATAATCCAGAGTTTTGAGAAGATTGGAGAAACTTAATTTTTCGCCCGAAAATGAAAAAAAAAACGAAAGGGGTAACACTGTCGTTTTTTTTTTCGGGTCGAAATTTTGAATTTTGATATCTCAGCTCTGGAAGGGTCTAGAGCCTCCATTTTTGCACTCAGGTCAAAGTCTCACGGCCCTCTATCATAATCCAGAGTTTTGAGAAGATTGGAGAAACTTAATTTTTCGCCCGAAAATGAAAAAAAACGAAAGGGGTAACACTGTCGTTTTTTTTTCGGGTCGAAATTTTGAATTTTGATATCTCAGCTCTGGAAGGGTCTAGAGCCTCCATTTTTGCACTCAGGTCAAAGTCTCACAGCCCTCTATCATAATCCAGAGTTTTGAGAAGATTGGAGAAACTTAATTTTTCGCCCAAAAATGAAAAAAAAACGAAAGGGGTAACACTGTCGTTTTTTTTTCGGGTCGAAATTTTGAATTTGATATCTCAGCTCTGGAAGGGTCTAGAGCCTCCATTTTTGCACTCAGGTCAAAGTCTCGTGGCCCTCTATCATAATCCAGAGTTTTGAGAAGATTGGAGAAACTTAATTTTTCGCCCGAAAATGAAAAAAAACGAAAGGGGTAACACTGTCGTTTTTTTTTCGGGTCGAAATTTTGAATTTTGATATCTCAGCTCTGGAAGGGTCTAGAGCCTCCATTTTTGCACTCAGGTCAAAGTCTCACAGCCCTCTATCATAATCCAGAGTTTTGAGAAGATTGGAGAAACTTAATTTTTCGCCCAAAAATGAAAAAAAACGAAAGGGGTAACACTGTCGTTTTTTTTTCGGGTCGAAATTTTGAATTTTGATATCTCAGCTCTGGAAGGGTCTAGAGCCTCCATTTTTGCACTCAGGTCAAAGTCTCACAGCCCTCTATCATAATCCAGAGTTTTGAGAAGATTGGAGAAACTTAATTTTTCGCCCAAAAATGAAAAAAAACGAAAGGGGTAACACTGTCGTTTTTTTTTCGGGTCGAAATTTTGAATTTGATATCTCAGCTCTGGAAGGGTCTAGAGCCTCCATTTTTGCACTCAGGTCAAAGTCTCACAGCCCTCTATCATAATCCAGAGTTTTGAGAAGATTGGAGAAACTTAATTTTTCGCCCGAAAATGAAAAAAAACGAAAGGGGTAACACTGTCGTTTTTTTTTCGGGTCGAAATTTTGAATTTGATATCTCAGCTCTGGAAGGGTCTAGAGCCTCCATTTTTGCACTCAGGTCAAAGTCTCACAGCCCTCTATCATAATCCAGAGTTTTGAGAAGATTGGAGAAACTTAATTTTTCGCCCAAAAATGAAAAAAAACGAAAGGGGTAACACTGTCGTTTTTTTTTTCGGGTCGAAATTTTGAATTTTGATATCTCAGCTCTGGAAGGGTCTAGAGCCTCCATTTTTGCACTCAGGTCAAAGTCTCACAGCCCTCTATCATAATCCAGAGTTTTGAGAAGATTGGAGAAACTTAATTTTTCGCCCAAAAATGAAAAAAAACGAAAGGGGTAACACTGTCGTTTTTTTTTCGGGTCGAAATTTTGAATTTTGATATCTCAGCTCTGGAAGGGTCTAGAGCCTCCATTTTTGCACTCAGGTCAAAGTCTCACAGCCCTCTATCATAATCCAGAGTTTTGAGAAGATTGGAGAAACTTAATTTTTCGCCCAAAAATGAAAAAAAACGAAAGGGGTAACACTGTCGTTTTTTTTTCGGGTCGAAATTTTGAATTTTGATATCTCAGCTCTGGAAGGGTCTAGAGCCTCCATTTTTGCACTCAGGTCAAAGTCTCACAGCCCTCTATCATAATCCAGAGTTTTGAGAAGATTGGAGAAACTTAATTTTTCGCCCAAAAATGAAAAAAAACGAAAGGGGTAACACTGTCGTTTTTTTTTTCGGGTCGAAATTTTGAATTTTGATATCTCAGCTCTGGAAGGGTCTAGAGCCTCCATTTTTGCACTCAGGTCAAAGTCTCACAGCCCTCTATCATAATCCAGAGTTTTGAGAAGATTGGAGAAACTTAATTTTTCGCCCAAAAATGAAAAAAAACGAAAGGGGTAACACTGTCGTTTTTTTTTCGGGTCGAAATTTTGAATTTGATATCTCAGCTCTGGAAGGGTCTAGAGCCTCCATTTTTGCACTCAGGTCAAAGTCTCACAGCCCTCTATCATAATCCAGAGTTTTGAGAAGATTGGAGAAACTTAATTTTTCGCCCAAAAATGAAAAAAAACGAAAGGGGTAACACTGTCGTTTTTTTTTTCGGGTCGAAATTTTGAATTTTGATATCTCAGCTCTGGAAGGGTCTAGAGCCTCCATTTTTGCACTCAGGTCAAAGTCTCACAGCCCTCTATCATAATCCAGAGTTTTGAGAAGATTGGAGAAACTTAATTTTTCGCCCAAAAATGAAAAAAAACGAAAGGGGTAACACTGTCGTTTTTTTTTCGGGTCGAAATTTTGAATTTTGATATCTCAGCTCTGGAAGGGTCTAGAGCCTCCATTTTTGCACTCAGGTCAAAGTCTCACAGCCCTCTATCATAATCCAGAGTTTTGAGAAGATTGGAGAAACTTAATTTTTCGCCCAAAAATGAAAAAAAACGAAAGGGGTAACACTGTCGTTTTTTTTTCGGGTCGAAATTTTGAATTTTGATATCTCAGCTCTGGAAGGGTCTAGAGCCTCCATTTTTGCACTCAGGTCAAAGTCTCACAGCCCTCTATCATAATCCAGAGTTTTGAGAAGATTGGAGAAACTTAATTTTTCGCCCAAAAATGAAAAAAAACGAAAGGGGTAACACTGTCGTTTTTTTTTCGGGTCGAAATTTTGAATTTTGATATCTCAGCTCTGGAAGGGTCTAGAGCCTCCATTTTTGCACTCAGGTCAAAGTCTCACAGCCCTCTATCATAATCCAGAGTTTTGAGAAGATTGGAGAAACTTAATTTTTCGCCCAAAAATGAAAAAAAACGAAAGGGGTAACACTGTCGTTTTTTTTTCGGGTCGAAATTTTGAATTTCGATATCTCAGCTCTGGAAGGGTCTAGAGCCTCCATTTTTGCACTCAGGTCAAAGTCTCACAGCCCTCTATCATAATCCAGAGTTTTGAGAAGATTGGAGAAACTTAATTTTTCGCCCAAAAATGAAAAAAAACGAAAGGGGTAACACTGTCGTTTTTTTTTCGGGTCGAAATTTTGAATTTTGATATCTCAGCTCTGGAAGGGTCTAGAGCCTCCATTTTTGCACTCAGGTCAAAGTCTCACAGCCCTCTATCATAATCCAGAGTTTTGAGAAGATTGGAGAAACTTAATTTTTCGCCCAAAAATGAAAAAAAACGAAAGGGGTAACACTGTCGTTTTTTTTTTCGGGTCGAAATTTTGAATTTTGATATCTCAGCTCTGGAAGGGTCTAGAGCCTCCATTTTTGCACTCAGGTCAAAGTCTCACAGCCCTCTATCATAATCCAGAGTTTTGAGAAGATTGGAGAAACTTAATTTTTCGCCCAAAAATGAAAAAAAACGAAAGGGGTAACACTGTCGTTTTTTTTTCGGGTCGAAATTTTGAATTTTGATATCTCAGCTCTGGAAGGGTCTAGAGCCTCCATTTTTGCACTCAGGTCAAAGTCTCACAGCCCTCTATCATAATCCAGAGTTTTGAGAAGATTGGAGAAACTTAATTTTTCGCCCAAAAATGAAAAAAAACGAAAGGGGTAACACTGTCGTTTTTTTTTCGGGTCGAAATTTTGAATTTTGATATCTCAGCTCTGGAAGGGTCTAGAGCCTCCATTTTTGCACTCAGGTCAAAGTCTCACAGCCCTCTATCATAATCCAGAGTTTTGAGAAGATTGGAGAAACTTAATTTTTCGCCCAAAAATGAAAAAAAACGAAAGGGGTAACACTGTCGTTTTTTTTTCGGGTCGAAATTTTGAATTTTGATATCTCAGCTCTGGAAGGGTCTAGAGCCTCCATTTTTGCACTCAGGTCAAAGTCTCACAGCCCTCTATCATAATCCAGAGTTTTGAGAAGATTGGAGAAACTTAATTTTTCGCCCAAAAATGAAAAAAAACGAAAGGGGTAACACTGTCGTTTTTTTTTTCGGGTCGAAATTTTGAATTTTGATATCTCAGCTCTGGAAGGGTCTAGAGCCTCCATTTTTGCACTCAGGTCAAAGTCTCACAGCCCTCTATCATAATCCAGAGTTTTGAGAAGATTGGAGAAACTTAATTTTTCGCCCAAAAATGAAAAAAAACGAAAGGGGTAACACTGTCGTTTTTTTTTCGGGTCGAAATTTTGAATTTTGATATCTCAGCTCTGGAAGGGTCTAGAGCCTCCATTTTTGCACTCAGGTCAAAGTCTCACAGCCCTCTATCATAATCCAGAGTTTTGAGAAGATTGGAGAAACTTAATTTTTCGCCCAAAAATGAAAAAAAACGAAAGGGGTAACACTGTCGTTTTTTTTTCGGGTCGAAATTTTGAATTTCGATATCTCAGCTCTGGAAGGGTCTAGAGCCTCCATTTTTGCACTCAGGTCAAAGTCTCACAGCCCTCTATCATAATCCAGAGTTTTGAGAAGATTGGAGAAACTTAATTTTTCGCCCAAAAATGAAAAAAAACGAAAGGGGTAACACTGTCGTTTTTTTTTCGGGTCGAAATTTTGAATTTCGATATCTCAGCTCTGGAAGGGTCTAGAGCCTCCATTTTTGCACTCAGGTCAAAGTCTCACAGCCCTCTATCATAATCCAGAGTTTTGAGAAGATTGGAGAAACTTAATTTTTCGCCCAAAAATGAAAAAAAACGAAAGGGGTAACACTGTCGTTTTTTTTTTCGGGTCGAAATTTTGAATTTTGATATCTCAGCTCTGGAAGGGTCTAGAGCCTCCATTTTTGCACTCAGGTCAAAGTCTCACAGCCCTCTATCATAATCCAGAGTTTTGAGAAGATTGGAGAAACTTAATTTTTCGCCCAAAAATGAAAAAAAACGAAAGGGGTAACACTGTCGTTTTTTTTTCGGGTCGAAATTTTGAATTTTGATATCTCAGCTCTGGAAGGGTCTAGAGCCTCCATTTTTGCACTCAGGTCAAAGTCTCACAGCCCTCTATCATAATCCAGAGTTTTGAGAAGATTGGAGAAACTTAATTTTTCGCCCAAAAATGAAAAAAAACGAAAGGGGTAACACTGTCGTTTTTTTTTCGGGTCGAAATTTTGAATTTCGATATCTCAGCTCTGGAAGGGTCTAGAGCCTCCATTTTTGCACTCAGGTCAAAGTCTCACAGCCCTCTATCATAATCCAGAGTTTTGAGAAGATTGGAGAAACTTAATTTTTCGCCCAAAAATGAAAAAAAACGAAAGGGGTAACACTGTCGTTTTTTTTTCGGGTCGAAATTTTGAATTTTGATATCTCAGCTCTGGAAGGGTCTAGAGCCTCCATTTTTGCACTCAGGTCAAAGTCTCACAGCCCTCTATCATAATCCAGAGTTTTGAGAAGATTGGAGAAACTTAATTTTTCGCCCAAAAATGAAAAAAAACGAAAGGGGTAACACTGTCGTTTTTTTTTCGGGTCGAAATTTTGAATTTTGATATCTCAGCTCTGGAAGGGTCTAGAGCCTCCATTTTTGCACTCAGGTCAAAGTCTCACAGCCCTCTATCATAATCCAGAGTTTTGAGAAGATTGGAGAAACTTAATTTTTCGCCCAAAAATGAAAAAAAACGAAAGGGGTAACACTGTCGTTTTTTTTTCGGGTCGAAATTTTGAATTTCGATATCTCAGCTCTGGAAGGGTCTAGAGCCTCCATTTTTGCACTCAGGTCAAAGTCTCACAGCCCTCTATCATAATCCAGAGTTTTGAGAAGATTGGAGAAACTTAATTTTTCGCCCAAAAATGAAAAAAAACGAAAGGGGTAACACTGTCGTTTTTTTTTTCGGGTCGAAATTTTGAATTTCGATATCTCAGCTCTGGAAGGGTCTAGAGCCTCCATTTTTGCACTCAGGTCAAAGTCTCACAGCCCTCTATCATAATCCAGAGTTTTGAGAAGATTGGAGAAACTTAATTTTTCGCCCAAAAATGAAAAAAAACGAAAGGGGTAACACTGTCGTTTTTTTTTCGGGTCGAAATTTTGAATTTCGATATCTCAGCTCTGGAAGGGTCTAGAGCCTCCATTTTTGCACTCAGGTCAAAGTCTCACAGCCCTCTATCATAATCCAGAGTTTTGAGAAGATTGGAGAAACTTAATTTTTCGCCCAAAAATGAAAAAAAACGAAAGGGGTAACACTGTCGTTTTTTTTTCGGGTCGAAATTTTGAATTTTGATATCTCAGCTCTGGAAGGGTCTAGAGCCTCCATTTTTGCACTCAGGTCAAAGTCTCACAGCCCTCTATCATAATCCAGAGTTTTGAGAAGATTGGAGAAACTTAATTTTTCGCCCAAAAATGAAAAAAAACGAAAGGGGTAACACTGTCGTTTTTTTTTCGGGTCGAAATTTTGAATTTTGATATCTCAGCTCTGGAAGGGTCTAGAGCCTCCATTTTTGCACTCAGGTCAAAGTCTCACAGCCCTCTATCATAATCCAGAGTTTTGAGAAGATTGGAGAAACTTAATTTTTCGCCCAAAAATGAAAAAAAACGAAAGGGGTAACACTGTCGTTTTTTTTTCGGGTCGAAATTTTGAATTTTGATATCTCAGCTCTGGAAGGGTCTAGAGCCTCCATTTTTGCACTCAGGTCAAAGTCTCACAGCCCTCTATCATAATCCAGAGTTTTGAGAAGATTGGAGAAACTTAATTTTTCGCCCAAAAATGAAAAAAAACGAAAGGGGTAACACTGTCGTTTTTTTTTCGGGTCGAAATTTTGAATTTTGATATCTCAGCTCTGGAAGGGTCTAGAGCCTCCATTTTTGCACTCAGGTCAAAGTCTCACAGCCCTCTATCATAATCCAGAGTTTTGAGAAGATTGGAGAAACTTAATTTTTCGCCCAAAAATGAAAAAAAACGAAAGGGGTAACACTGTCGTTTTTTTTTCGGGTCGAAATTTTGAATTTTGATATCTCAGCTCTGGAAGGGTCTAGAGCCTCCATTTTTGCACTCAGGTCAAAGTCTCGCAGCCCTCTATCATAATCCAGAGTTTTGAGAAGATTGGAGAAACTTAATTTTTCGCCCAAAAATGAAAAAAAACGAAAGGGGTACCACTGTCGTTTTTTGGGGGGGTCAAAATTTTGAGTTTCCCTGATCTTCTTGAAACTCTGGATTCTGATAGAGGGCCATGGGACTTAGACCTGAGTGCAAAAATGGAGGCTCTATACCCTTCCAGAACTGAGATATTGAGATATGTATAATGGCAAACATGCTATGTGGGATCTCAATATCTCAGCTCTGGAAGGGTATAGAGCCTCCATTTTTGCACTCAGGTCTAAGTCTCATGGCCCTCTGTCAGAATCCAGAGTTTCAAGAAGATTGGAGAAACTTATTTTTTCACCAAAAAACAAAAAAAAACGAAAGGGGTAACACTGTTGTTGTTTTTTTCGGGTCGAAATTTTGAGTTTCTCTGATCTTCTTGAAACTCTGGATTCTGATAGAGAGCCATGGGACTTAGACCTGAGTGCAAAAATGGAGGCTCTAGACCCTTCCAGAACTGAGATATTGAGATGTGTATAATGGCATACATGCTACGTGGGATCTCAATATCTCAGCTCTGGAAGAGTCTAGAGCCTCCATTTTTGCACTCAGGTCTAAGTCCCATGGCCCTCTATCAGAATCCAGAGTTTCAAGAAGATTGTAGAAACTTATTTTTCGCACAAAAAACAAAAACAAAAGGGGTACCATTGTCGTTTTTTTGGGCGTGTCAAAATTTTGAGTTTCTCTGATCTTCTTGACACTCTGGATTCTGATAGAGGGCCATGGGACTTAGATCTGAGTGCAAAATGGAGGCTCTATACCCTTCCAGAAGTGAGATATTGCGATATGTATAATGGCATACATGCTACGTGGGATCTCAATATCTCAGCTCTGGAAGGGTCTAGAGCCTCCATTTTTGCACTCAGGTCTAAGTCCCATGACCCTCTATCAGAATCCAGAGTTTCAAGAAGATTGGAGAAACTTATTTTTCGCACCAAAAAAAACCCCGAAAGGGGTACCATTGTCGTTTTTTTGGGGGGTCGTAATTTTGAGTTTCTCTGATCTTCTTGAAACTCTGGATTCTGATTGAGGGCCATGGGACTTAGACCTGAGTGCAAAAATGGAGGCTCTAGATCCTTCCAGAACTGAGATATTGAGATATGTATAATGGCATAAATGAGAGTCAGAGTCAGAGTATCTTTATTTGTCTCCCACAGGAGAAATTAGTCTGTGGATAAAGAGTTTGCTGCATGAGGATTTCAACAATACAAAAACACAGAAACAGTTAAAAACAAAAACAAAAAAATACATAAAACTTTGTGGTTTCTCAGAGAACTGTGCAAAAAAGCAAATCACCAGTTTCTAAATTCTGCTGATGCAAGAGTGGTATCCCAAATACACAATATACAATATAAGGCTAAAAATAAAAACAGTTGGAAACGATAATACATAGAATATTCAGTTTATCTGAAAGGCTGTGCAAAGTTGCAAATCATACATAACATTTCATCACGGATAAACCATACATTAATAAATTCATTATCACATATACATCACTGATCATTCATGAGCTTAAATGCTACGTGGTGTCTCAATATCTCAGCTCTGGAAGGGTCTAGAGCCTCAATTTTTGCACTCAGGTCTAAGTCCCATGGCCCTCTATCAGAATCCACAGTTTCAAAAAGATCAGAGAAACTCAAAATTTCGACCCAAAAAAAAAAAAAAAAAACGACAGTGTTACCCCTGTCGGTTTTTTTTTTGTGTGCGAAAAAATAAGTTTCTCCAATCTTCTTGAAACTCTGGATTCTGATAGAGGGCCATGGGACTTAGACCTGAGTGCAAAAATGGAGGCTCTAGACCCTTCCAGAAGAGATATTGAGATAAGTATAATGGCATACATGCTACAATATCTCAGCTCTGGAAGGATCTGGAGCCTCCATTTTTGCACTCAGGTTTAAGTCCAATGACCCTCTATCAGAATCCAGAGTTTCAAGAAGATTGGAGAAACTTGTTTTTCGCACAAAAAAAAACAAAAAAACGAAAGGGGTACCACTGTCGTTTTTTTTGGGGGGGGGGTCGAAATTTTGAGTTTCTCTGATCTTCTTGAAATGGAGGGTCTAGACCCTTCCAGAGCTGAGATATTGAGATATTTATAATGCCATAAATGCTATGTGGTATCTCAATATCTTAGCTCTGGAAGGGTCTAGAGCCTCCATTTTTGCACTCAGGTCTAAGTCCCATGGCCCTCTATCAGAATCCAGAGTTTCAAGAAGATCAGAGAAACTCAAAATTTCGACCCAAAAAAAAACAAAAAAAACAACAACCGTGTTACCCCTGTCGTTTTGTTTTTTTTTTTTTTTTGCGAAAAAATAAGTTTCTCCAATCTTCTTGAAACTCTGGATTCTGATAGAGGGCCATGGGATAATTTTATGTTTATTCATTTATTTCATGCTGGTACATTTTGGGGAATTACACCTGTTTTGACCTGATGTAATTGACAAAAAAAAAATTTCATTTGTTTTCATTTATAGAAACCTCATGAGCTGGGAAAATGTACTTTTATATTTTTCAGAAACTTGAAACATAATTCAGGTCTGAGGGGGTTAAAAAGCTATTTAGTGTTAAGATATGCTTTAATGAATTGCTGGGGATTGGTTTCTTACAGAGCAGGAAATGGACAGAGGTTTTCAGCACTATTAATTTGACCGCGCAGTGTTTTGCCAAAGCTATCGAGGCTGGAACACATTTTTTGGGGGTGAAATCAAAACGTTCTGTTCTGTGCGTCTGTGTTTGCACATTCTGGCTCTCTTTGTCATGGCCTGCTTTGAACTATGGATATAAAACAGTTGAGGCACACACATACACAGCTTTGCCATATAGGGTCTCTCTTTATTTTCTAGATATGAATGAGAGATATTTACCATGTATGCAGTGTATATATGACCGTGTGTGTGTGTGTGTGTTTGTACAGTATGGTGGTCTCAAATTCCAGCCCCTTGCTGCTCAGTTCATCCCTGTCCGGTGGATGAATTGAGTGAGCGAATAAGAAATAAAGAAACCTGACCCCAACCACACACTTATCCAACAATGGCCTCTCATTCAAGCACACCGACCCCTACCAACACACTCTGGTCCAAGGCCAAAACCAGATGTGCGCTTCACTTTTTAAAATCATCTTATGGTATTAATATCAATGTGGCTGTTATGTCCTCAATTGTCATAATAGTATATCTCAAATGATAGCCATATTGACAAAGCATGTCATTTTAGCCAATGAAATCTGTCCACCTCATTCTAGAAGCTTGTTTATTGGAAGATGTTGCTTTTTAAATTACTGTAATAGGCCACAATTATTTGGGGGGGAATATGAAACTGTGTAATTAATAGGGTGATATTTCATTAATTTCTGATGTAGTGGACGACATTCACCTCTGTTGTTAATACTGAATGTACTGGTTTACGGAATGTACAATAAATATACTGGACTTTAGAGAAACATCCACATACATAAAGAACATTATTGGAGCAATTTATAACAATTATCTGACAAACTCAAATTCAAACTTGCATGTGTGTGTGTGTGTGTGTGTGTGCTTATATACATTATCGTATTATATTATATTTAAAAAACTGACTTAAGTTATAAATTACAAAAATACATTTTAAAAAGACACAAAGCTAGTAGAAATATGTAGAAACTAATTAGTAAGTAAATAGAACTCAAAGTTTCAATCCCTCATTTGCACTCAAGATATACATTAAAACTCTGCGATGTTATTTTTGGGAGCTGTGTTTTTCAGGTTGCGTTCTTCTGTGTGCGTGTAGGTGGGGGGTCATTATGGTGTAGTGTGTCCTCTCACTATACGCTAGGCTCACAGCACCAACCTGAGACCAGATACAGTTAATTATCTACCAGGCACACACACACACACACACACACACAAAGACAAGAGTGCATGAACTAACCAGAGTGACAGAAGAACCTTCCGTTGGACCGAAAAGAGACAGTCTAGATGAAAAAAACAGATAAAGAGAGGCTTGAGACGAGTCAAAGACAGGTACCTGGTACCAACACTGGACATGTGATTATGGATCAGTATCAGGACTAAAGAAAAAACACACGAGAGGAGCGAAGAGTGGACATTCTCCTTCTTGACAGAACAGACCAACACTGACAGCAAAAGAAGAACCAGTGAGACCAGCCTCCATCACTCATGCCCTTCCTCCCTTGCCAACCGGTTTTCCTCCATCCTCCACCTGTCCGCTCGGTGTCACCCCGTGGATCTGCTAGCAGACGGGCGTCACTGGCATCATGCCGGCTGCATTGAAGTCATCTCTGGATGGGAGCATGACAGATTCAGGGGAGCTGGAGCTGGCGGCACCTCCCTGTCTCGGAAAAGTGCCCCGCGACCTGCTCCAAAACTTTCCTCACACTAAGCGTGTGGGCAGCTACCTGGTGGGCAAAATGATCAACAAGGGCTCGTTCGCCAAAGTTATGCTGGGGATGCACATCAGCACAGGAGAGAAGGTAACCGGCACACACCCAGTCTCTTACACGCAGACGACGCCTGTCAATCAAAGGCACAGTGTCACACACTAATGGTGTCAGTCATCAGTGCGCTGAAGGGTTGTCATCCATTTTTCATGCCGTCTCTCTGTCTCAGCTTTCATAGCGACTCCGTCTTTCCTAATCTTTGGCACGCACCGCAGTAATAATCCTGCCACACAAACACACTGATAGAAACATTCAATGGCATTTTATGTTTAGTGGGATGACCATGAATTGTGTGTTGGCTAGTGATTTTTATGCATGCTAACAAGTGTGTAGTTTGGTTACATTTTACAGTAAGGTCCCATTAGTTAATGCATTAACTAACATTCACTAACATTTGTTTATTAATCTTCAATAAAATTAGTTACAAATACTTCCATTGATTGTTCATGATAACTCAGGTCCATTAAATAATGTGGTAACACTTTACAATAAGGTTCATTAGTTAACATTAGTAAATGCATTAACTAACAATGAGCAATCCATTAGTTACGGTGTTTATTAATCTTTGTTAATGTTAGTTAATACAAATACAGCTGTTCATTGTGTGTTCATGTTAGTTCACAGTCCATTAACTAATGTTAACTAATACAACCTTTGATTTTAATAACGTATTAGTAAATGTTGGAATTAATATTAACTAAGATTAATAAGTGGTGAAGAAGTATTGTTCACATATTGTACATGTTAACTAATGTAGTTAACTAATGTTAACTAATGAACCTTATTGTAAAGTGTTACCAATAATTTAATTATCAGATACAATGTTTGATGTTAATAATGTCTTATGTTGAAATTTACATGAACTAAGATTAATAAATGCTTTAAGTTTTCATCACTAGTTCACGTGAACTAATGTATCCCTACTGTAAGATGTTGCCTGAATTTTGTCTGCAGATGTATAATAGATGGTAATGATATTGTTTTAGTGATTTGAAATTTTATTTGAAATTTTAAAAAATTTGTTTTTATTTTGAATGTGTTTGTGTATGAATGTAATGTAGGTTTACATATAAATTAGATTATTTATTTATAAATAAATATGCAATATTGCCAGTATATCAATAATGAGTAAATAGATGGTAATTCGAAAACTGCTGGGTTCATCATGACACAGACTAACAGAGAGAGAGAGTTTTATCTCAACCTGTCCTCCAATCCTCACTGCGGTGACCTGAGCTTTCACGGGTCAGTAAATGTGGCCTGTGTGCGTGTGAATGTTACCAGCTCTTATTCACATCACTGAGCCCTTCATGACCACTCTGTTTACCTGAACAGGTTGCTGTGGTGATGCGTAGGCATACATCACCCCAAGCACAATCCTAGAATTTTAGAATGTCAATTATTATCATGGAGTTCCTAAAGAGAGGGACTGTGAGCTATAGTGTATGCCGTGCTATGGACGGCATTGGGAAACTCACCTAAACCAGTTTCATATAGAAGTTCTTTACACAGTATTGTCTTAAATAAAAATCAAGTGAGATCTCTTGTCCCCCCCCCCCGACCCCGCTGTGAAGTGAAATTAAAAATGTCTTACTTCATACACGATATCTTAAATACTTCTAAGACTAAACTGTCCTTTTACATTATTATTTCTTTACTAGAAAAACCTTCAAAAAACATAATTGCTCTCTGTTTCTGCAGGTGGCGATAAAGGTGATAGATAAGAAGAAGGCTCGTCAGGATTCATACGTTTTAAAAAACATGAAGCGTGAACCCCGGATTCACCAGCTGATCCGCCACCCCAACATCGTCTTGCTGCTGGAGACGTTGGAGACGGAGAACTGCTACTACATGGCCATGGAGCTGTGCGGAGGAGGAGACCTTATGGACCGAATCTGTGAACGCAAGCGGCTGGAGGAGAGAGAGGTCCGCAGGTACACCCGCCAGATACTGTCTGCAGTGGAACACCTGCACCGACACGGGATAGTTCACAGGTAATCAACACACACACAGATACTGACAGGATATGTTAAATGACAAAATTACACCCACAAAATGAAGTGTCATATGGAGTGTTAGGGATAGTGGAGTGGAAAGAGAACGAAAAAGAAAGGAAAACACTGAGAGGGTGCTATGCAGTATAGCGGATTCTAGTCTAAAATAATGAAGTGCTGTGTGTCATAGATGAGAGAAGTGTGATTGGGTTGGTTTGTCGGTGTGCTTGGTTATATTCTGAGGAACTTGAATTGGCATATCTTAAAATATGTCAGTGCCATTGTTTTGTCTCAAGATGCACACCAGTAATGTTTATTCTAAGGCACGTTTATAACGGCTAAATGCCTCAAATTAACTAAGGCCTAATCCTGGCTTAAAGGAGTAGTTCACTATATAAAAAAACTTTTGCTGATAATTTACTCACCCCATGTCATCCAAGATGTCCATGTCTTTCTATCCTCAGTTGAAAAGAAATTAAGGTTTTTGATGAAAACATTCAAGGATTTTCTCCATATAATGGACTAATGGATAGTTCAAGGTCCAAATGAGAGTTTCAGTGCAGCTTCAAAGGGCTTTAAACGACACCAGATGATGAATAAGGGTCTTATCTAGCAATCGGCCATTTCAAAAAGAAATAAAAAAGTTTAAGTTTTATAAGCACAAATGCTCGCCTTGCTCTGTTCTGTGATGTGCGTTCGTGACTCTCCTGTTCAAACTCGTTCATCAAAATGAACAAATCTTTTTTCGGGTCATTTTGTTCATTCAACGAACGAAATGAACGAAATGACTCAGAAAAAAAGATTCGTCATGAAGAATGAAAGACATGGACATCTTGGATGACATGGGGGTGAGTAAATTATCAGCAAAAGTTGTTTTAAAAGTGAACTACTCCTTTAATTTTAACCCAGTCTGTGAAACCGGGCCTTAGAGTCTTATATAGTTTTTTGGTTGCACTTTATTTTACAGTATGTGTACTTAAATAAAAAAGTACTGGTTAATATAAGGTAACTGGTTAAGCTTAGTTTTAGGGGTAGGTTCAGGGTTAGTACCAACTTATTACCCAGCTATTGTAATAACTATACATAGATGTTCATGGGGAACAGGAGTGCTACCAATATTTTTTTTTTAACAAAAAGTTTGTCTGAAAATAGGTGAAATCAAATGTGAATGTATGTGGGTTCAATTAGCTATAGTTTGTGGATACATTTTGGATTTGATAAATTATATTAAATCATTAGCACAATAAATGAATAATAATACAAATTATATTAAAAATCTCAGTTCAAGATTATATTAAATATATCTAAAATGATCAAATAAAAAAATGAAAACATTTATTTTAAAAACACATTTTGTTGTTTTAGGGGTAGGGTTAGAGTAAAAAAAAAGTCTAAAGTATGTCCTGATTTAAGTAAGTAAGCGTGTATATGTGTGTGCGTGCAGTGCTTTGGTCTGCCAGTGAAGCCTAATTGAGGCAAGAGTGGGAATGTCATTAGCTTCCCATGACATCATCAGCCAGAGCCACTATGGTTAACACATCATTGACTAACTTCCTTACTAATGGAGTCCCAGGATGAAGCTTCATAATGCTGAGGTCTGTCACACACAATCCACTCAGTAAAGAGCCTTTTTTAGAATATGTCAAGGATCAAAGGACGTACATCAACCTACACGCCACACACACTTGACTACCCGTCGCGTTAGTCAACACATACAGTTGCCATGGTAATGAAAGGAGCATGTGGGTTCATGTCCATTTCAGTTCAAAAGTTCACCCACTTCAAATAAGATTAATCAGACCAAAATCAAACTATTTTATCAACTGGCTCCACAAACACCCTCTGTATGAATTTAAGCCTGTCTCGTCTGACCTCTCTATACACACTAATAATACTCCCGAAAAGCTCAGTCAAATGCTTTCCCCTAACACACTGTCAGAGAACTTTAATACTGGCAGATTGTCAGTCTTTTGTGTGTGTGTGTCCATTGAGCTTTGAGATGTCAGCCATGTCAGTAAAAATGGGAAATGAAAATAGCTTTGAGGGCTGTGATATTTTTATAGGCTTTTCATATAATTTCATATTAAATGTGAGGAGTGTGCGGTCGTCAAAGTGAGTGTGAGTGTTTATTATGAAGTGGAAAGAAAGGGAGAAAGAGGGAAGATAAAAGGAAAAAGAGAGTGGAGAGTGTAAAAGTAAAACTTGGCAGAATGACTGAACATCCAGGACCACCAAGCTTTGATATCACCAACAATAACTCTTGTGGGTCTTTGTCCCAATGTATTACATTATATAATCATCAACTAAAACTATTAAAAATTGTTTTAATGATTTAGATGAAATAAATAAAAGATGAAAAACTTAAAGAAATGTACAATAAAAACCCGAAACTAACAAAATTAAAATTGAAAAATAATTACATTTAAAAAATAAAAGCGAATTTAATAATATAACAGTACTGTATATAATTAATACTAAAATGACTAATGAAAACTACATTATAAAATAAGTAAGAATATTTTTGAATACCAACAAATAGTGCCAAATCTTTCCTTTTTTTCTTCTTGCAACATTGGTAAGTGTTCACAATCCTAAAAAAGTTCTTTCCAGATTTAAATCTGAAAGGGAAAAAAATACCCTGATTTTTAAGGAGTTACTTTTAATTCACCTCTTCATCTCTGAATATTGTTTTTTAACTAGGGACTTGAAGATTGAAAACTTCCTTCTGGATGAGCACAACAACATTAAGATAGTTGGTGAGTGTGTCTTGCCTCTTACATCTTTTACATGTGTATATATGTACACAATTTATTTTAATTTAATTTTCTGACTGTAATACATTAATACCTCTAAGAATGACTCATAAATATGGTTTGAGTAGTACACACAAATGCAAGTACACAGGAAGAACTCATTTACAATTAGTCATTAAGCAAAACATATAACTTACCAATGAGAAGTAATAGCATCAACCAATGTCTCTTTCATCCGCTTTTCCGTGCATTTCATTTTAGGCTTCTGAAATCTGTATGAATTATTCTTGAATGTCTAATTACAAAAACATCTAAGGAAGAAAAAACAAATAGAAAAATTAGTTTACTAAACAGTCTGCTATTCACAGTATCTGTATCAGAAACAGTGGACAGTTGTATATTCATGCAATTCCACTTACATGCGAGTGTGTTTGCGTGTAGACTTTGGTCTGAGTAACACCCTGAAGGCAGATTCTCTCTCTCTGGAGCTTCTGAACACGCAGTGTGGCAGCCCTGCTTACGCCGCTCCTGAACTGCTGGCTCACAGGAAGTACGGCCCTAAAGTGGACGTGTGGTCTGTGTGAGTCTTCTAGAAATGGAAATCACATATAATGTCAGCTGATTTTGGGTGTCTTTTTAATGCGGCTCTGTGTGTTTCTGTGTTTATGCATAGGGGTGTGAGTATGTTTGCCATGTTGACCGGCACTTTACCGTTTACGGTGGAGCCCTTCAACATCAAGCAACTTCACCTGAAAATGGTGAATGGAGAAATCAGTGTGATACCATCGGACATCAGCAAAGGTAAAATGAATGGCAGCGGTTATTGTATTTTGCGCTGTGTGGCATTAGCAACACATTAAATAGATACTATATACAGTAATTGAACATTTAAAAAGCTAGCGCACCAACGATGCTACTGCTCCTGTTACCAGTCACATTTCTTAAGTAATTTTGACTGGCTCAATCAGACAATAGTGGGCAGAGTTAGTGAAAATGGCCTCTGCCACCAAATTTATGAATTATGGTGGGAACTTTCCATTCACTTTTTTTATTGACATTTACTATCTTCTACTATCCTCGAAATTATTGGCTGGTCCATACAATGAAGGTGATTTCAGGTTTTACTATATATGTGTGGAAATGAATCCCCATTATACTACCATTCAAAATGTTTGCGTCAGTAAGAGTTTTTTTTTTCAAGACATTGATATTTTTATTCAGCAAGGATGCATTAAATTTGAAAGTGACAGTAAAGACAATTATAATGTCACACTAGATTTCTGTTAAATAGAAAGATCAAAAGAACAACATTTATTTTAATCAAAGAATACTGGAAAATGCATCACTGTTTCCACAAAAATATTAAGCAGAACAATGTTTTCAACATAAGAAATGTTTCTTGAGCAGCGAATCAGCATATTAGAATGATTTCTGAAGGATTGTGTGCAGAGATGTATAGTAACGAAGTAGAACTACTTAAGTACTAAAATGCTGTATCTGTACTCTACTATAGTATTGTTTTTTTCTCATACTTCTACTTTTACTTCTGTAGATATTTTCGATGAATTTAATACTTTTACTTCGATATTTTTTTAATGTTCTGCTAGCTACTCGTTACAATTATAAAAATTTTCCGAATCATTCGTTGCAAGTTGGCTTTCATGCTGCCTAAATCACACACCAGTTTTATAGGGTAATGGTATTGATTGACACACACATTGACAACTAATGCAGGGGCCGCCAAAGCAAATTTGTATCCCGCCAAAGCGCCTTATTTGATTGCTAGTTCAAACTTTTGACTGCTTTCTTTAATAATTGCATGACACAATACTTGTACTTCTACTTTTAGTACTTAAGTAGTGAATTTTTAAATAAACTACTTGCAATACTTAAGTACAAAAAATGTTGAATACTTTAGTACTTCTACTTAAGTGTGGTGCCTAAAGAGCACTTCAACTTCAAGTCACTTTTTTGATAGAGCACTTGTACTTTTACTCAAGTCCGGGTTTCTATTACTTTATACTGTACATCTCTGATTGTGTGACACTGAAGACTGGAGTAATGATGCTGAAAATCCAGCTGTCATCATAGGATGAATTGCATTTTAAAATATATTAAAATCGAAAAAAAGTTATTTGAAATTGTACCCCAAATTTGTGAACGGTACTGTATACGCACACACATGCATACAGTTAAAGATTCATCCGTAAGGAGTTCTACACAGAGGGAGAAAGAGAATAAGTGCAGTAGTGCATTTCAAAGTGTCCTTCCCAATCAGATTGTGAGATCATCTGATCCGGCACATTAATATTAATCTTCATGAATATTAATAACAGAGTATATTAACCAATCACAAAAATAGATACACTACAAACATGATGACGTAAAATGTCTGCTAGTGGAACAAAACCCGGCTGGGTTCCCCGATTCCGTTGCAGGTTATATTAGATCATCGTGAGGTAGTTTGTACATTACGTGTGGTGAATTGCCTCCTGTTTCTCTGAACCACTCATTGTTTATTAAAAAGATAAATATCAGAGTAATGAAAGTTACAGATGCAATACTTTTGCAGATGAAGTAGTTTCTAATCATTAAAGTATCATGGATATCATCTGCTGAATCATTTCAAAAACTCAAAAGTGTGTTCAGTTTTATGCTGGATATCATTTAGCATGATGATAGTGGACAGGAATTACTGTCGTTGAAGAATGGTGGAAATTGATTATGACTGAAGCTTACGGTATGCCATTTTGTGTGTTTTGTTGACATCCTGAGCTTGTCTGTAATGGCACTCTAAGTGAATGAGTAAATGTGATCGTCACTGTCTACTGACACAAACACTAACCTCACGCAAACAAGGCCAGCGCAGTGCCAAACTGGCACTCTGATCTGAAGAGTCCCCCCAGATTGAGAAGGTGGCACGGGGGGGCAAAGTGCCGCTTGAATCTGATCTGCCCTTCTGTAAGAGAAACCTTGAGAAGTTCAGTCTGGGTCGGACACACACACATTCACTCACTCCTCTGACAAATCAGCGTTGAGATCTTCTGTGTAAGGTTAAAACAAGAGTTTTGAGACTACTTTAGCAGTGTCAGGATGTCAGTGTCCTCTCTCTTCTTTTCTTTCTAGCGGCTGTACAGTTTGTCTTGTCTCTGCTGGAACCAGACCCAGCAAAAAGGCCAACAATAAAAGCAGCAATGGAGGATAAATGGTTGAATGAGGGTTATGCCAAGAGACCCCTCCATACTGTAACTCATAAAAACAGGTACCGGCTAAGTGAAATCTAATGCTAAAGTTACACAAAGGAACAGAGATGCAGAGACAACTTGAAAAATCTATTTCCTGATACGTGTATATGCGTGTTCTTTGTTGCTTCTTTAGGCTGCGTCCTGAGGATCTAAATTCAGCTGTGCTAAACTACATGACTGAATCTCTAGGTTACGGTCTCTCTGATGTCATCCACACTGTCATCAGTAACAAGCCGTCGGCCATCTTAGCTTGCTACCATATACTGCTGAAAAAACTCAACAGGCATCAGAAATCTGTGAGGACCATGAAGGTAAAAAGATATATCAAATATTTAACATTATTGACCATAACATCAGTATTTAAATATTAGTGCATGCCTAAACACAAGTATATTTATCAGCATTCCCTGTGTCCTCCATCTTGGAGGACAAATCTCATCACAAACCATGATACTATGATACTTCTGAGGTTGGCATATTATTAAAGGAGTAGTTCACTTTAAAAAAGAAAAACAATGCTGATAATTTACTCACCCCCATGTCATCTAAGATGTCCATGTCTTTCTTTCTTCCGTTGAAAAGAAATTAAGGTTTTTGATGAAAACATTCCAAGATTTTCTCCATATAAATGGACTTCATTGGGAACCAAACGGTTCAAGGTCCAAATGAGAGTTTCAGAAAATCTTGGAATGTTTATCAAAAACCTTAATTTCTTTTCGACTGAAGAAAGAAAGACGTGAACATCTTGGATGACATGGGGGTAAATTATCAGCAAAAGTTTTTTTTTAAAGTGAACTACTCCTTTAAGTTTTGGATCACAGCTAACATGTCAGTCATTGTCCCCAGAAAGAAGAGATTAGCGAATGGAATCTTCTGAATAAGGGCTTGTCGAGAGGGAGAAGCAATGCAAGTGCTAAGAGTCAGCAACAGGTGAATTGTCCTTCTATATCAAGAATTTCATTTTGCTTCTTAAATACTCACAGACACACAAAACATTTAACACACTCTTCCTTCACTAGTCTCCTCAGAGTGACACAGCCAATGAGAGGAGCTCAAGGCAGGCCAGTAAGATCCAGAGCAGCCAATCACAAGACAGAGATGCCCAGACTGGCATGAAAAGACCTGTGGAGATGAGTAAACCAAAGCAGCCAAGCCTAGTGGACAAAGCAGATTCCCCCACCTCACTGCCTGTGGACACAGCGAATGAGAATGCCATACTTGTGGAGACACATGATGGACTGATTCCAAAAGGTAATGCACGTTTACAGGAACGTTTTGAACCCTAAATACAATCAGCAGGAGTAAAAAGCTAAAGTTAAAGGCCGTTCACATAAGGATGATAACTATAAAGATAATGATAAGGATTTAGTTCTCTATATTAAAGATTAGCAGAGTTCACACACCAAAGCTATAACGATAACAGCACAGAGATATCGCTGGAATCACATTCAGAATAATTTTATCGAGCTGATTAACGATAACACATAGATTACCAATCAGAATCCATCCTGATGCAACAAGCTCGAGCATTTAAAGTGACAGACAAGCACTTGGAATAAACAAAACGATGTCGTCTGCTGGTGTGGACGCTAATATAGTTATCTTTATACTTATCGTTCTTGGAGTGAATGGGGCTTTGGGGTATAAACAAACTACACCACAGTCACATGACTACAACGCCAAGTTTGAGATAGAATAGTTTGCAAGAGTGTGAGTGTAAACGCATCGAGGCTGTGGAAGCGAACTTGTGAGTAGATGAGGTAACCTGTTCAGCGTGATGACGTTTAATGGCCCACACACACCCTCTGTAGTCTCAAATAGCCACTAGTTAGCAACTGTCTCCATCAAAGTTTTTTTTTTTTAAATCACATTACTGTTGTATTTTATGTCATAGAATAAAACATGAAAATATCTTTTCAGACCCATTCAAAAAACCCATTGACTTTGGGAAAATGGAACCAAAAGTGTTCACCAATGACACTAATTAATGGGTTTAAAGATTCATTCCTGCAGAACTCTACCATACTTTTATGTTTTGTTTAATTTTGAAATTCACATAATGCATATTCAGCTGACCGAATTTGTATGTGTGTATTTTAGTCTCAACGTTTGGTGAAAAGGAGATGCTTCGTGTCTCACCCCCTAAGTGTTCCTGCAGAGAGGAGAGCTGCACCAAACTCTGTGACTCTGCCCCTTGTGATGCCACTGTAACCATAGACACCTCTAGAGACTCCCAGCCAATCCAACCACATGATCTGAGACCGGCTTACTCTGACAAATATCAATCTCTGGACTGTGAATATCAGCATGATGACAAGTTGGAGAAGTTACAGACGTTCTACTCGGAGAAAGGGGCTTCTCCCAGAACGGGACAGCGCTTTAAGGATCTATTACTGGCCATTGAGGAGAAAACCTACAATGCTCGCCACCTCAGCGCCATGGAAACCACAACACAAACCTCTCCCTTACCGCGACTACGACACACTGGGACGCTTAAAGAATCCGCACCTAGAAAAGTCACTTGGGTAGGCTTGACGCGCCACACAACGGCTGGCACAGGCTCCTCGTCTTTCTTGGTAAATGGGTCCAAACCGCCACTGTTTCCATCACAAAGACAACAAGCTCTCGTCATTAAAAACCTGAGACATGGAAAGGAGAAGAGGAACGTGGGAACGGGAGGGGGAGGAGGGACAGGCCTCCCCAGTAATACAGCGAAAAGAAACTCAATTCAGTTGCGAACGGCTATACAGCGCCGAGTCACGAACCTCAACCTACCAATGCTTCCGTCTGCTTTACAAAACAAATCTGACAAAAAGACAGAAATACTCAGAATGGATTTTGGGTGACAATTGAGGCTTTCTTAAAAGGAGTATTCCAGGGTTTAATACAAATTAAGCTTGCTCGACAGCATGTGTGAATTAATGTTGATTAACACAAAACTAATCATTTTCATTCATCTCTCATTTTCTTTAAGGCAAGACAGACAAAACTTTAAGATTTTAGGATTTTTTTGCTCTTACTTCCGATAGTGGAAACTGGAAAGAAAACATCCAACACATTTACTGGACATGTTTAATTTATAACAGTTCTACTTTTTTGCGCCTATACAATACTTGTCTTTAAAGGCCGTTTTCTCTAAATTCGTTTTTTTTTTCTGATGCACTGAGCCAGAAATCTCCACTTCAGGAGCTTCTTAATTCTGAAGGTTTTTACAGTGAATCTATATAACATTTTATTTCTAAAAACTGATTTATGGAGTGATAAAAAAGAGAGATCCAAAATCCCCACAGAATATCAACAAAATGAAACAAGAATGTTGAATCTGGCTTTATCCAGTGTGTCTGTTTTGGAAATGTATGAAATCAGAGGATATTTAAATAGATAACAACTAATTTCCATATTTAAACAGTAAATTAAGACAATTGCTCTGTATTACAAGTTTTCTGAAATGTTATGTGATTAATCAATCAAAAGTATGGTGATTTCTAACATTTTTTTCTTCTATTAATTCTTACCCTATATTCAATCACTTTCATTGCAAGTACCTTTCTCTCCAATTGTTAATAATATTTTTTTTGGGGGGTAACTTTATGCCACAATTGCCGACATTGGCATCTGCTTCAAAAAACAGTCAACATCTCTTCTTCCCATTACCTCCCCTATTGCCCACCCTAATCCCTCAGTCCCAGGACACTTTGACTACTCTTAATTGTCTAGATGGGATTTGACTGATGCCCATTGTAGGTTTTAAGCTCCTATCATGTTTCTCGCTTTATGACTGAATGCATCTCAATGGCATCACTCAACTATGCCAGTCAGTGCCAAAGGATGAGGATCCATAAGCCAGCTTATTGAGGAAAATAATTGAAGTATTTAACCGGACGCCTAGAATTCAATGAAGTAGAAAACTATTGTTCAGTAATCTGGAAATGTAATTTTGGTATGTCTTTATTTAATCTTTTTTACTTGTAACTTGTGTTACAAATAAACTGACAGGATACACAATTCTGGACTGTTTGCTTTATTGTAAACGTCTAATTAGGCTAATGTTTATTTGAGGTGTGCCAGTTTTGTAACGTGTTTGTTAAATGACCAACTGTGTTGTGGCTGCTCCCCAATGGCCAGAAGGGTTTTGAATAATGAACATGTAAAGGAATCTTTCCCTCTTTTCAACTGGCGAGGAGCTCATGAATTATGAACACTTTGTTTTGGTACATGATATGGTGTTGAGGGGGCTTGGCTTTTGTGTGTGCGTGTATAGATATGTGCTGGAGAGAGATTGATCTGAAGTGAGTGTGGAATGTCTGCGCCTCTTCTCAGACTTGCAACCACATAGTTCCCCAACTTCTAGACAACTAAACTCCCTGAAAATAAATAATCAAACTTTTTTTTAAATTTAATTGCAAAAACAAATGTTATCCTAACACTTGACAACCACAAATTGTCAGTATTTTTAAAGCCTTTTGTTTTTAAATTATGAAACATACCGACCTTCTTTTTATTAAATTAATTTGAAAAGTGTTTAAGCTCAATTTCTTCACAATATTTTACTATATAATGCAATGACATGGCTTGCATGTCCAAGAGTATATGAACATGTCCAGCAATACGTCACCAACCAGTGGCCTGACCTCAAATACACCAATGACATAATGTCTGGACATTACCAGGGTGCTACCATTACCTCCAAGACAATCCCATCCGTCTCTGCTTTAATTAAACACACCATAGAAGAAAATAACAAATATGTACCACCTGACTGACTTAATTGGAAAGACGCTACAGGGGTATCTTACTGTACCCATCAACCTACTGATGAAGAGGCACTTCACCCTGTGTTCCATGGGAATGAATGTGATGGGTCTACATTTAGATTTGCTTTTTGACAGAATAGACTATGGTGATTGTATATCCTTGAATAGATTTCACAAGCTTAACACGTAATAGAGCAATGCTCTACTGTTTGAGTTACAGGAATGTTAATTTATTCAGTGGACTGTGTCAAGGTGACCAGGCACCAGTCAAGCCCAATCTTGCATTAAACAAGCCCAAACTTGCCTAACGCCAAAGATAATGTATAAATCATTAGTCACATTGAAAAACGATGCACTTGCACATGGACGTTCCCAAAAATCTTTTTTTTTCCATTCTGTCAGTATATAATGTAGACTGAAATGCCTCAATGAACGTGTAATTTGCAGACTATTTAAAATATCAAACTATCTCAAACCCTTTATTTACAAAATACCGCACAAGTCTCTGCGATTAAATAGCGCGAGAACCTCAAACCCCCACGCGCTTGGGAACCTGAAAGGTCGCGCGGTCTTTGAGCCTTTTATTAACCTCAAGTTCATCGTCACTGATGTAAACGACGTTAATCCCGGTTTGAATAAAATATGAATGCCGGGGCTTCTGGGTCAAGCAGAAGTGACACCGCTCGGTGTTAATAGTAATCCAGATAAAACGTAGCAAAACTTACAACTGCATGAAAAAAAATCAACCATTAGTACAGGAGGCGGGAAAACAGCCAAACATCCCCCATGTTCGAAGATGATTTCTGTGTAACGTGAGGTGAGGCCGAGTCCTGAGCGTTTCCCAGGAAATAAGAGCAATACACCGGCCCTCTCCGGTTTCTAATGACTTGCATGCATTATTGAGCGCGCACTCCCGGGCAGGACGGCGCGGTCCCACTGGTACCGGGTCAGCCACGCACAAAACGGACCGCGCTCCAGGAACATTACACTGACGTTGGTTAATTCATGCAACCTCTGATTAAATGAAGTGAAATGATTCATCAGGGCAGTACTTAAACAAAAACTCCCTCCTCTTATTGTTTTTCAGATTCTGAAATGTGATGTAAACATTTGACCACAACTGTATGTGTGATAGTCATACTTCAGGCAAACATCAGTGAGATCTCATCCTAGGCTTGGGGAAACTGCAACTGTTGGTTCAAAGGGTCCCATCTTCGCAGTCTTTCAGATGATTGGTTGGGGCTGAGATCAGAGGATCCTATGATTAAAAATAAAAATAATAATAATTAAGACACATTTTCTCTTAATGCATTGTACAGTTATCATTGTTTAAGCACAGGTTAGAGTGATATACTAATAAAAAATATAACAATATAAAACAATTTTGCTTGTTGGACAGCAACAAGAATGGAAATAATCAAAGCAAGTCAAAGTGCTTTAATTCTTGCCATTTCAGTAACTAAATAAAATACAAGATAACTTGGGAAACTGAATGGTATTTAAACAAAAAACATCTTTGAAGAGCAGCAGTATTGCAGAAGAATGGCAGGATTTACCACCTGACCAAAAAACAATCGAGCCAAATAATTTATACCACACAGTAAATTCATAATAAAACTGGTAGATTTCTACACTTACTAGAACATTGAAACAAACAAAATGAGTAAAATTTACACCGCACTTTAACACTTATGATATACATTTAAGTAAGTTGCTAAAACACACCTTTTCTGCCTTGTTTGCCTCAAGAAGTCAGCTGCAGTTCTTCCTTCAGTTCCGTTTCTGGGGACAGTTGAAAAGTGTCTGCTGATTTGTCAAAGGAGAATACATTAACAACTCAAACATAGTCAATTTAATTCAACCATATCCAGTCTTATGTTTTGTTAAATACTCTATCTAAAAAAGGTTTTGAATTTGCACGTACCTTCATCTGAAATGTCTAAAAACACAGGATGCTGTCAGGGCATGCAGTGGGCTAACGTTAACTGTTACAGTTCAGAAAAAAATGACATTGAAAAACTTTGCTTTTGTTTTATGGTAAACATGATTTTATAAATTCACACTTACCTTCGCCTTAAATAAATCTCACAGAAAATACCAGGCACTGTCAGCCCGCAAGATTTAATGTTGACATTATGGCATAATACCAACTATATTCTTTCAAAACTATTTCACAAACCACCCTCTCTTGGATACAATTTTCTATATTCAAAAAGGAAAAGTGTGTTTAAACTAATGAAAAATTAGTTTAAACACTAATTATCAACTAAAACAGCAATTCAACAATACTTTTTTGTAAGGGCTACTTCCAGGAAACATTGATGGTGCACTATTTGAGCACCGAGTGAAATACTGCCTCCCCTGAGACTGGGGTGTCAAAATCTGCAATAGGACAAAATGATACTGTGGATACACTTACATTTAATGGGGCAGCACAACAAGATAATGTTACAATATGGCTGGATTTTGTTTTACAATATGCAGAGGTTTCAGTTTTTTTTTATCCCACTTTAGATTAAAAAGAAGAGGTATACAACTGCTTGTTCTTGAAAGCATCACACAAATGCAGTTATACAGCAGTTATCCTTCCACCTGTATTAAAAACAATCACGTTTAAAAGGGATGCTTACAGTTTAAAATCGATAATAGTAACAAACAAAATTAATGCATCAAGCAGCCACTCTGATAGTAGCCTAACGGTATGTGCACTAATAACTTGAAATGTGCCAATTTGTAAAGTAAATTTAATCCTCAGAGGAACAGACTCCATGCAAAGAATGTCAAAGTTCTATCACATGCAAAGAAAAAACGCCATCTGCTGGCTAAAAAAAAAGCTTTCTGATCTAAATACTGCAGGAGTGTCATAGAATGAGTGTCATCGTAATGTTCTTTAACAAATAATATATTGCAAAATTGTATTGGACAGTATTTAGATATTGACATTACAGTAAATACAGAATTAACTTTGGATATAACAAATTCAATTATATACGTTATCCATGTCATTTCTTGATTCATGTGAAATGGTAGGTGTCTTTATGATAAGAAATATGTATCTCATTGTATTATTGATGTTAAAAAAATGAAAGACAATACAATGTTATAACAACATGGACAGTCTATACATGTTTAAACATCGATCGATCCGTTTCCGGCTCTCATCTCATAGAACCAGAACATAATGGAGGCATGAGGTTTCCAGAGTGAGAGTATGTAAACCACATACACAGATATATACTTACAGTACATATGCACATACAAACAGGCACTCACCCAAATACACACACACACACACACACATATATATATATATATATATATATGCACATATACATACACACACACAATACATTCAGCTCATGCACACTTCTGGACACAGACACCCAGTGAAAGTAAAAAAAAAAAAATCCTATAACCATCATACAAGTCCTCAGTCCACCAAACAAAATATGTAAATAGACAAAGTAAAGGAAAATGAGAGAAATAAAAAGACTACATGCTGGAATGAGCTTGACGCAGGCCATGACACCTGTTGTTTGCAGGTATAACAGACATGTTGAACTTAGTGGCACAGACTAGTGCTTTTATCGTGTTTAAAGAACGGAGCGAGGTTTGACTCGCTGACTCCAAGTGCACCCTCTCCTGGTCAGGGTTTGAAGCGCACTCTTCATTCAAGCACAAATAAACTCAATAAAAGCTTACTAGTGGAGCAAAACAAAAAGAGAACTGAAAAATGTGAAAATCGGCATGCAGACACACCATCACCAATGTAAAAAGGAGACAAAAAAAAAATAGAGTAGTTATATAGGTTCAAATGGTCAGATGAGGTGGTGGTTTGAGCTGTGTGTAATATTATAAATAAACTAGATGCTTGTGTTCACTGTCATGGAGTCAAAACAAGTCATCTTTGAGGTGGTTTAAATTTTTTCTTATGTCATTATTACAATTCGGCAAAAGCACCATAGTTTTAGCTAAGCAATTAACATCCCTGTTCCCTCCTACATATAAATAAGCTTCATAGTAACGGAAAATTAGACAAATTAATTAGAAAAAATTAATTAATTAGAAAATTAGTTTTCCCAGTCTTCTTATACTGTCTAGTTTAGAAACGTAATTCAGTAATGCCTCTTTTTCCTTTCATGACACCCTCCGACCCCCCGATTGAGCAGTTGAGGCCAAAATTAAATGTTAATAAAATCTTCAAATCGAATAAGCTAAAGACATTCATCACTTCCTATGTGTGTGTCCATCATCATGTGGTTTGCAACATGTGATGGAGCGTGTTGGGAGTGAGTGTGACTCATCTGACAGAGAGCGTATAAGTGAGATTAACCATTCAAGGCTCCTAGTATCTCAGCTGAAAAGCACATTTCCTTAGGAAACAAGCGAAATCCCCAGCTTCACAGATACCACACAACCAAACTGTCTCCGCTCAGAGCGAGCAACACAATACAGTTCTTTCTGCGAGGAATGAGCTCTGTTACCCAGCTGCATGTCGAGGCACTGTAGGTCCTGGGCTCAGTGGGTCCTGTTGTAGAGCTGCATTTCTGAGTGCCATTGTGTAATTGTGTGTCTGAACCCAATATGTTCCATGGCGCAGCTCCACCGCTGGGCACAGTGGGCCCCGTGGTGCAGCTCTGTGTGAGGGCTCGATGAGCCCCGTGGTGCAGCTCTGCCTCAGGGATCAGTGGGCCCTGTGGTGAAGCTCCACCCTCTTGTCGATTGAGCAGCATCCTCCGAATAAGGCGGCGTGTTTGGTCAGTACAATTTGGTTTCCTGGCGTTAGCTGTCTTCTTGGTGATTGGTGAGAGTCGGCTAGCTGAAGAGCATGCTGAGATTGCTTAGAACTCAGCAGCCTTCAGGCCGATTTTCTCCTCGTCCTGTCAGTCCGAATTGGGCTTCTTCAGTGAGAAAGCATATATGTTAAAATGATCACTCAGCTGCTTCACCTGCAAAGGGAGACAAAGAAAAGACAATAATTAGAAAAACACGATAGCTAAAAAAGGATATTCACAACATTATATTTATTATATAATGTTTAATGAAGTTTATTAAATATTAAAGTGTTCATAATAATAACCACATATATGTATTACTATTATTAATGGTTTTATTAGCTAGAATATTAGCTTAATATTAATAAATCTAATTAATATTTATAATAATTCTAACTAAAAACAACAATCATTCATTCTAAATATATATCCGCACACACTGTCGTGGTCAGAATTATTGGCACCTTTGGTAAATATAATCAAAGAAGTCTGTGAATCTGCATTATGCATCATTTTGATCTTTCTTTCAATAAGTTCTCAAAAATCGAGCTTTTCATTGAAGTAAAACTAATGAATGTTGGGGGGAAATCACATTATAAGGTAGGAACAACGCCAAAGAACTAGCACTTATGAAAGTTGACTGCGTTGTTGCCTCACATTGGCGGCCTGTTCTGTGCCTGTGTGTAAACGAGAAATCCGTCTATTTCTGCAGCTATATTTGTCTATATTCATCATTCAAAAAGGGAAACTAACACTGCAGGCTGCAGATACACAAACCGTAAACAAAGCGATGTGTGCTTACCATTTTGAATATCAATCATGCTGATCACTTTCTTTATTCCACTCGGCTTATGTTATTATTAAAATATTTGCTCAGGAACACTCTATACTCTCTTAACTTCTTTGCTTGCTGTTTTGCTATTATTCCTGTGCAAAACTGAACAGCCAATCAGAGTTCTCTCTCAAACTGATGCCCCAACGCCAATCCTAAATGCAGAATCGGCCCAAAAAAACCTGACGCTATCTGACTAAAGCCAACAGTGCGGAACAAACTGGAAAAAAACAAGTCAGCCGATGCTCAAAAACGTCCCGACACGAACACACAACACGTTGGCCACCATTATTGGTACCCCAAGAAATTCTCATGAGTAAAATATCTCTGAGGTGTATTCCCCTTCATATTTGCAATTTTTAGCACACCAGGGTGACTATTAACATGAAATTATCCATCCATGACTTCCTGTTTCACAAGAGTATAAATAAGGTAACACAAAGAATTCCCTAAAGTCATCCATCACAATTAGTCAAATCAAATATAGTTCTACAGCAAAAGATTATTGAGAATTATAATATCAAACATACTAAGAACAATGATTAACTAATGATTATTAAATATAATTAAAAACATATCAATATGAAAAAGATTCTTCACGACCAACTAGGAAGCAGTGAGTGTGTCTGTACTCACCACTGATACTCCATAGTGTATGTGAGTGAGGAGGACTACAGCAGTCCAAATGTACAGGACAGCCGTTTCACCATCCTGCACAGTCCCAGATATCACTAGCAACACCACTGCTGTCATCGGCAACAACAACAAACTCAATGGCTTGCATCGAGTATTGCTCATCTGGCAGACAATGAGCTTGCACTGGGAGAGAAAAGGAGAGAAAAGGGAGCAGACATTTGACTAAATGCTTCAACTGGAACTGAAAGGCATCCATTGACATGGCAGGATGTCAGATTTCATTTATCGTGTTGGACAAGAGTCACTAGCTGAATGACCAGACGAATGCGGATGATTTGGTTTTAAAAGCGAAATGTAAAACCTGCAAAGGGTTAATAATGTACCCAACTTTCAAGAAATTGCCACTCCCGAATTACCGCCAATTTGTAAAAGTAAAAAGAAAAAGACGCACATTTTACTTTTGCTTTTGAATTATAAGCAGTGATACTGATATTACCACATGCCAATTAACCAGTGAAAAATGTCCTTACCATCACAACCCTAGTGTAAACTTCAATACAAATTCTGAGTATGGGTTACTATATTTGGCATTCACATCATGTCACTTTTGTCACCAGACAACTAGAGGACTGTGGGCACTCACAGTAATGTTGGAGAAGGCTGTTCCCACCATAAGATAAAAGACTCTGGGTTGCTGCTTCAAAATGTCTGAGGGAGAAAGACTGATCCACAGCGTAGACAGCACAAACAAGAGGACGGGAGAGAAAAACGGCAACAAGGCCTCATACACCGAACTGTGCTTCAGGGTGTTTTTCCGGTATGCCCTTAAAATATACAGAGAAACAGTGAGAACAAATATCCCTGTTCCAAAGCATACATTATTTATCAGAACAAAAATATGGCACAAAGACTCATTTTCTATGCAGTGCAATACTGTATGTTTTAAATGAGGTGCAAGAGGTCTGGAATGAAACTTACTTGAAGACATTGTAGAGACTCATAGGCAATGTTACCACAAATAAACAACCTGAAAAACAAAACAAAAATGAAATCATCCTTTAGGGTGTGTTCACAATTATAGTTTAGACCTCTTGGTTATTTTGCTTGTTTGTTGTTTGATTAACATTAATGAGACAGACAGCAGTTTATTATGCTGCTGTCCATTAAAGACAATGGCAATGGACAGATCCAATTTACTGACAGTGACACACATCCGCTTTTCACCCAACTGTTTTTAAGACATAACCAAGTGAATACTTTCGTATTCTGACAGTCCATCTATCTGACCAGTCAAGCGCAATAAGACGAGAGAGAACTGAATTTGCAATTGCTTGCTGTCTGAGGGAGGATTTTCTTTTTTAACACTTTATTGAGCTCAACATCAAGCAGGTCCCAGTCTTTATCACTCTTACGTGTATTTAACTTTAAGTAGTACTGTACTACGCAGATATATTTACATACAGCGAAATAAACAATATAGTAAACTCTCTAGACACTTTATACCGTGGTCAAGATGGTATATATCCGCATACCGCCCAGCTCTACTGTGTGTTGGGTTAAATGCACTCGCTGTATGTGCGTACAGTATATGATGGTGCTGAGTACTTGTGAAGAGCTTAAAAAATACGTAAAGGAGTCAAAACAGCCACAGGAATCCGTCTGTCACACACACAAACGAAGATCTGCTCTGGTTCTGTTGCCACAACATTTGAGACTATGGCGAGAAAAAAACAGGTATGCTTTAGCGTTCCCAACTTATTAGGGTAGCATCTTGTGACATCATGTCCTGTTTTTGGTTCGTTTACACGTCTTTGGTCAGAGAGACCAAAGACAGAAACCCATCTTTTCAGCGCTTGTCAGCGTTCACACTTAGTCAAATGAACCGCACAGAGCAATCACACCAGGGTTCATTTTAATCGAACCAAACATGCCAAGTGTGAACACACCCTTAATTTGTTATTTGTTAGTTTGGTCTGAGAGCCAGTGAAAACACAGCATATGCCATTTAACTGTAAAAGGAGCCAATGAAAGAGCAAAATCCACTCACCAACAATCATAAAAGTGAAGAAATCTCTGTAACGAATATTCCAAATAACAGGGTTGGTCCATGCTTCCACACCAACCAGCGCTGTTACAAAGTATACAACGGAGATAGTCTGAAACAAACAAACAAAAGGATTATTACAACCTGTCTGGCAGTGCCTTTTTATGGTAATTATTTCATTCAAGGATTAATATATTAGAATATAAGTATTAAAGGGATAGTTCACCCAAAAATTAAAATTAGCCCATGATTTACTCGCCCTGAAGCCATCCTAAGTGTATATGACATTCTTCTTTGAGACGAATACAATCAGAGTTGTACTGGCTCTTCCAAGTTTCATTATGGCAGTGAATGTCTGTATGTCTTTGAAAGCCCATCAAAGTGCATCTATTCATAATTAAAGTGCTCCACGTGGCTCTGGGGGTTAATGAGGGCCTTCTGAAGTGAAGCGATGCATTCGTGTAAGAAAAATATCCATATTTAAAACTTTATCGAATAAAATAACTAGTTTCCGGCAGACGCACCGATTTAGACAAAAAGAGTAACCTTTGACCTTGATGCACACCTAGGATGGCTTTTTTTTATAGAACTCTGATTGTATTCGTCTGAAAGAAGAATGTCATATGCACCTAGGATGGCTTCAGTGTGCGTAAATGATGGGCTAATTTAAATGTTTGGGTGAACTATCCCAATAATCAAATGTGTGTGACTGTGTGACTGTGTGACATGCTCAGAAACTAAATTTTACCAGCAATAATTTTATAACATTTTTAAAATGCACTACCATGCATTTTTTTTCCTTTTTTAAAAAGAAATTAATACTTTTATTCAACAAGGATGCATTATGTACAAAAGTTAATAATAATAATAAAAAATAATGTTACAAAAGATTTAATTTCAAAGAAACACTGTTCTTTTAAACTTTCTATTGATTGAAGAATAGAACCGCACAACTGTTTTCAATATTGATAATAGTTAGAAATATTTCTAAAACCCTAAATCAGCATACAAGAATGATTTCTGAAGGATCATGCGACACTGAAGACTAGAGTATTGTATTGTAAAATCTAATAATAATAATAAGCATTTATTTGTATAGCACTTGTCATACATAGACTGCTACTCAAAGTGCTTCACATGCATGAAATCAAATACTACAATCACACAATGTAAATATAAAAATATCCGAAAACAACTATAAAGGTTTAGTGTGTAAAATAAAGTGAATTGGCAATATAGTTTGACCTCAATATCGATATAAAATAATATAAATTAAATTAAAAGGGTAAAATAGAACATAAAACTGACTTACACATAGCTTTGTTACATTACAACACCAAATATGAATGCGAACAGCCTCTTTTACTTCATTTGGTAGACAAATCTAAATTTTTGGAGCATAGTGGCAAAAATAAGTACCACCAGATCTTGTCTGCTTTACTGTATAATGTGCCAGAAGGTTAGCACTAGAGGATCTTAAACTACGATTCGGGACATATTATCTCGACAGGCAGTCTGAAATGTATAGAGCTGCCAGATTGTGCAGTGTTTTATAAACTAATAAAATAACCTTAAAATCAATTCTTGAATGCAATTCCATTAAAACCAGTGTAATATGCTATCTCTTTTTAAATTTCATTAGTACAGTGGCTCCTGTTTTGAAATGTTTTCTTTTCATTCAGCTTATCAACAGGTCATGTTAAATTACCACTTGACTGATGTCGTAGCCCCAGGGCAGGAACAGAATTCCAGTGTTGTACTTCTCCCAGTGAGACAGTATGAAGGAAAACAGGACAACCCATAATAGATAATACAGCGTCACCACGCTGACGCCCGTCTCACCCCGTCCAAAGACAGAGTACACTGTAGCGACGAAGAACACACATGCCCAGCTGTCCAGGCCGTGGTCAAATAGTTCACCCAGCGGCGTGCTGGAGTTTGTTCTGCGGGCCTGTTTTCCGTCCACACCATCTGCATGCACACACACACACGCAACAAAATATATTTATATTACACATCTGACAATCTTGCTAACACATCCGCATAATGTTTCAAATATACTCTGAAAAGAATATTCACAGCCCTACCCATTCACAAAAATTAAGTGCTAAAACGCAAGTTTCAGACAATTTGCTACATTTTCATATGCAAATGTGTGATTTGGGGCTGTATAATGGTTAAATGTTTTTGTTTTGGCCATTTAGTTATTAAAGGGTATAACCTAGAAGCTTTGTGCAGTTACACTATGTGAAATCTCAAGACCCACAGAGAAGGGAATGAATAGTTGAATAAAGTCACAAAAAGTATTCTCATTGCTTGATAAACACAGCTCAGCAGGTCTATAAATGAATGCAGGTAGGAGGATAAATATGATATATGAATATCAAAATATCAGACCTGTGAATTAGGCCCTAGTACAAATGCACCGTAATAGTTAAATGATAGCAATAGCAATTATGTTATTATTTTAATTTTTCCTGTGTTAATGAGAATTGTGCATTTTAAAAGAAAATACTTTGACAACCCTATTAGCAAGACTGTGTCTTCAAAACAAATTAATTAATTTTGAAACAAAAACAAAAAAGACACACTTACCTAAGGTATAGGCCAGGAAGTTGAACAAGCCAGCAGCTACCCAGACCCAACTTGGCACATGTGTAAGGTCATTACCTGTGCCACACAAGAACACCCACAAAATAATGAATCCCATTTGTATGTAGGTACTCAACTACAGTAACAGCTTTACAATTTAAACTATAAACTATTATTAGGGCTGGCACAATTTTCACACTGTCTTTTCGATTTCGATTCACAAACTTGCGATTACATTTCGATTCAACTTGAGTTCAATATTTGATAGCTGTTTAACGATAAAAATGTTCAGTTACCAACAGTAATATCCAGTGATGCAAACAAACATTTTTATGAATTTTCACCTGTTTTAATTAACAATACGGCATTTATTTAAATATGGATTTGACAAGAAACCTTTTTTTGACATATTACAAATACAAATAATAATATTTTTTTTTTATAATTTTATTCATAACTACAATCCATGTGAAATTTGTACCGTTCTTATTTCTTTTTCTTTATTTCCTTAAATCCCCTTAAATCCTTTACTTATTTTAAATAAACCAATCAAGAATTATTGGTTTATTCAAATATTGCGATTGAATGTGTGGGAGACTTGATACAAAGTTCTGTTTATTTATCAACTGAGAACAGAATAAAAAAAAAAGATCAAATGTTGGGATTTAAGAATCAATTTAAATTGAGTAATCTTTTTTTTTTACCCAATCTTAACTAAATATTACACTAAAAATGAATCCTTTAAATAATTAGCTGTAATTTATGTTACATATATAAAATATACATTAGAGCATTTAATTTAATATATACATATTTATTTAATCGTTTATATATTAATTACAAATTAACTAAACATTTTGCCATAAAAAAAACTCAAAAATACTTTCATTTTGGTTCATTTATGAATAATTAATTTAACTTTTCAATGATACACCATTTTGAGAGACCATATTTGATTTATGCTTCAATTTGCTCGGGTGTAAAACTGCAAGCCAAATACACCATGACTTTATTACTCCTTAATGGAAAAATATATTTGTTACTGGAAAAACTACACAAATGTCACACTACTAAAAAACGTAAAGTTTCTAGTATCCCTACTTTTAATTATTCACTCCACAACACTGAACGTACAGTGTGTTTAAGCTCTGTAATGCACAAGTGAGTGATCTGGGAATGTGTACAAATGTGGCTGTGTATGATGACTAGTTGATAATTATAAGAATGATGAGCTGGAAGTGAGACCTTGATCCTTGTCATATAAAAAATACACATACTTATACAACACAAAGACAGAGGTAATGTTTTCTCTTATCATTGTACATCACCAATTTAGTAGGTTATTATTGTAATCATTACAAAATATGTTAAAGGCTCCAAGCTTTGAGGAAGAGGGCATTAACCAACAATACTGCTCACCAGTGCATCAAAACTATAACAATCATACAGTTTTTTGACCTCACCTGAGGCATCAAAGTTAAAGTCAAAGAAAGACAGCAAGGTGAAGGTTAGTACCAGGAACATGAACCCTGTAAAGGTGATGAGGTTTGGGGCAATCCATGTAGGCAAAACCTGAGACACAGAGAGAGAAAGAGAAATTAGCAAGTTGCAAATGGTCTGCTCCTCCTCGCAGGTAATCAGATCCAGACGGAACATTCATTAATGTTGCATATATGCAATTCAATGAAAGCAAAACAGCGTAATGTTATGCTTTGATGCGAAATACCACTATACATTTATGGATTCAAAATATTTTTTATAAAGATTGACAATCCAACAATTTATTAACAATATATAATTGAATTACAATACATTTATATTCATTTTAATATACACTGATGAGCCAAAACATTATGACAACCTGCCTAATATGCTGTTGGTCCTCTCACTCTACAAGATCTCTGAAGGAGTCCTGTAGTATTCCCATACACTATGTGTTGACACGCATTCCTTCCATAACCATCATTAAAATTGTGTGACTTGTGCCACAGTAGACCTTCTGTTGGTTTGGAAAAGACTGGATAGCCGTCGGCGGTTCGAAAGGATACCCACCGTCAGCGGTTTCTCCATTCTCAGACCACTGTAGATAAATTCTCACCACTGCTGACCGGAAGCAACCCACAAGCCTTACAGTTTCAGAGATCCTCTGACCCAGTCGCCCTGCCTTAACAATCTGGCCCTTGTCAAAGTTGCTCAAATCAGTATTCCTGCTATTTTCTCATGCATCCAACACATCGATTATGATTGCCGTTGCTCCCATCTAAATCTACCCAGAATTTAATATGTGGCCTTGTTAGGAGATGCTCAAAGATATTCAATATTTGATATTCAAATATTTTTGTATAATCAAATTTGAAAGGACCTTTGTGTATGCTTGCCCTAATTTCAGTCTTGACTTTTAAATCAATTCAATTCAAATTTATTTGTTTAGTGCTTTTCACAATACATATTGTTTCAAAGCAGCTTTACAGAAAGTGCATCCATTATTTGTGTAAATAATAAATTATTATTTAACTAGTACATTTAAATAATAGAAATAAAAAAGAATCTGTCTGGTGAAGTGCTTATTATTATCATTATATGAGGGACAGAACGCGCTTGTGCATTCTGGGTAACATCCAAAATGACAATCATGACATGACCATTCTCACCTTTACCACTGAGTTCCAGAAAGGGTGCATGACGTAGATCGAGAGGGGGTTGGAGTCCACTGCACTGTACTGTAAAGAAGGGAAAGACGACAAGATGTGTAGAGTGAGAAACCACATTAACACTCAGGTCAAGAAGCGTGAATGTTGAAAAGTGCTAACAACAGAGTGCTTCTGCTAATATGGCTCACTGTTTCTGCTGACTTCAGATGAGATTATTAAAAATGGTAACTACATTATATCCCTGAATCTTTAATCAGCTTCTGCCCAAGTGACTGGAACGACTGGAAAATAAACTCTAACCTCGATACGATTTAGAATGTACCTAGCATGTATGAAACTCCTCACTAAAGCACATTATAATGTGTGGTATGGTTCAGGAATCAGGGGTGAAGGCAGATCACTTTTCAACTGCTCCCCCAGGATGTGTTCCCTGCATGAGGTCATACTTGGAGCGTAAGGGGAGGGTGGCCATTGAAGCCTCGAAAACATCTGGATCTGGGAAGGTTTGTACCAAAACCAAAAAATACATACTAAAATGCAATGCATATTATTATTATTATCATCAGTTCATTTCGCTTATGTAATAAACACAGTTCAGTAAAGACCAATTTAATATCATAAAATGTATGTACACAATATTTAATCAAAATGTTAAACTATCCATTTACAAAGCCGTTTCAAGTGTCAGCCATGCACTCTAGCATTTTCTAAAAAAAATTGCATATTATTTTGACAGATTTAACTAGCTGTACAGAGTCAATACAGCGCTTAAGGGGTTAAAAAATAAAATTGCGCAAGATGGAGTAGTCATGTACTGTATGTTCAAGTGTGTGCAAACATCCAGAGCAAGAACAACACATACCAACTCAGCAGCCTGTACACCTAACAGCACAAAGTTAATATATACAACTTATCAGACCAAGAGAACATTACACCAGGAGACACAGAGGGTCAAAGCTACTTTCATTCACAAGGAAATTACCACTCAGAAAACTCGGAAACCCTTCTAGTAGCTCCACGCCCTTTAAACCAAACTATCCTGTTCAGAGAAGCCTAAACCCATCATGAATGTTTAGCAACCAACACTGCTCATCTTTTAGTGTCCAATAACTGATATGCCAAACTGATTCATACTTATTTATAGCAGGTATTAAACACAATAAAAAATAATCACCGCACAATAAATACATATACACTATGGAAATTTCAACAAAAATATTACTGTTAGTAGTTGTTTGAGATATGAGCAGTTATTTTATTGCTGAGATCAGTTTTTGGCCCCAGTTAATTTTCAAAGGCATCCTGCTTCAAACAAAACATTAAATAAGCAAACAAGTCATATTTTCTGTTGTTTCTTGTTGGACACAGCTGTATATAATAATGGCATTGTTGGGGTCTATTAGATATATATTAAAAACTGGTCACTTATAGAAAATACACTACTGTTCAAAAGTCTGGGATGTATAAAACATTGTTATTAATGATTTTGAAGAGAGTCTCTTATGGTCACCAAGGCTGCATTTAATCAAAAATACAGTAAACAACAACGGTGATATTTAGAAATATATTACCATTTAAAATAACTATTTTATATTTGAATATATATAATATATATTATATGCAGTTTATTCCCGTCATGGCAAAGCTGAATTTTCAGCATCATTCCTCCAGTCTTTCACAGTGTCACATGATCCTTCAGAAAAATCATTCTTATATGCTGATTTGCTGCTCAAGAAACATTTATGAGTACTGGTACAAAAGAGAGAAGATAAAAAGAATGATTGGTCTACCACAACCCAAGAGGCGAGATTAAGCAAGCTAATGCACTGGAGATGACAATGATCATGATGAACACAAGTTAACAGGTCGTGATATCCAAACAACGGATAAACAAAGAGATTTGCAAGCCAGTCCTGCCAGTGCTTCTACTGTAAATTATATCAAAGCACTGACACTACATTTCCATCTACAGACTAGTAATACGTGAATATTAAATTAACAAATGAACATTGAAAGTGAAAGCACATGTGTGACTCACATGCAAATAATGTCCTAAACCATAGATCCATGTTGGAGGCGGAAACCGTAGCCCATCCCTTTACAATTAAACTCGGTTTACAAACTAACCAACATAACATAGTAGTACGTAGGTCAACTAAAAAAAAAAAAAAAAAAAAAAAGCTGGACACTGTGTCCCAGCTGGCAAAAGTACACAGTAGCCTAATGTTTAGAAATGAAGATCTAACGTTACTTTCACTGGCGGTTTCAAGTCACTGTACCACAGCACTGAATTAACCGGTTAATTCCACTGATATATACATTTTGAATCTTCACATTTCAAGTATACACACTAATAACTAAATCATGTATCAATTCTTCTTACAAATTCAAGGGGAAATGTACTGTTTCTCTATAAAGGTGACAATAAGCAGCAGTTGTCCTTTCTAGAGAGCAGCACACACCGGCAGACCTCATGCTTTCATGATAGCATTAACAGCCCGGCACAGCTAGCCGACACCCTAAAGACCTACACACTGTGCGGAAAAAAATGGATATGAATGGCCTCACCTTATATTGATCAAAACCTGATAGTTGCTCTTGGGTGACATAGTCGTAGAGAGCCATGTTGACCGCTGAACGGCTCTGAGACTGACCGAAATCCACCACCCGTGTCGGAGCTCACGGTATCCGCAGTGCTGCGCGTGAGCGGTGGCTCGACTCTCTGTGGCGTGACGCCTGAAACTCCGCCCACAATCCAATGTGTTTTTCAAAATAAAAGCCGATGTGGCCCTTCTTGTTAACAGTGACACAATTTCTACAGTTACATTATAATTCTAAATATAAACATATAAATAAATATAAACGCATTAAACAAATATAAACTAAATATAAATATTATTTGGAAACTTTTTTTGTTTCTATTCAGTTACATTTTTACGTTATTTTATTTATGATACTTACATATCACATTCTGGTACTGGTTATTTATTATGTATTACACATAAAAAAATATTTAGTTTGAACTTTTTTTTTTGTTTACCCAGTTTTCTCTAATCTTTCCACTAACATGCCCTTCCAGTCCTGCTGAGGGGACTTTTAAATCCCTGTTCTAGTCTACATGAAACATTTACAAATATAGCCATATCAGACCTTTGGCCATATGCACCATAATATAAAAACTATTATTTTACACTACGCGAGTTTAGTCCGGGGTTAGTCACACTTTTTTATTTCTGTGAGTAGGTTCACTTTTTAAATTCCAATTAGTCTATAAGCATATACCTTAAATTGATGGATACCAAACAGCTATTTAATAAATTATTTTTATTGTAAACGGAATATTTTAAATTACGTATGAACACATAGCTCACTTATGTTTGCCTTTGGTTCGATATTCACTATTGTGTAAGGCCCCTGTTCACCCACTAGGGGTCAATACAAATCTACGAAACCAATAAAAATGGCCACCTCAGTAGAAAGTGTACATCTGTCATGACCATAGACAGTCGGTCATCACCTCTGTCTATGGTCATGACTCATGCACACGACACAACTCATACAATATATTTGTATATTACTGATAAAACTATTGGTAGTTCTCGTACATTTATAATTCATTTGGTATACACTTATATCCATCCTTCTATGCTCTTGAGTTAAACTGTGATTGTGTGCATTTCAGTCTCTTGAAAATGTGAATAAGCAATGATAGCTTTCTAAAATGAAAACTGACAATTTTTTTCTGGCAAATCCGGATGATTTTTTTTAATCACACAATAATAAAAGTAATAAAAATCACAGGACTCAAAATTACTGATCACATTTTTCTTAAAAAAATATTTTTCTTTGTTTTTGTGGTCACAGGCAGCTCTAGAGCAAAGCCTGAAATTCATTATTACGATTATCCTCAAACCAAGTAATAGGGACCAATATAATTACATGGATCTGCATTTATTAACATGCCATAAAAAGTATCACATTTCAAATAGTTACATTTCTCTGATTAAGGTGCTTGGCCCCGCAATTGTTGTTTGCACAGATCATGATTAAGACAGCTATATGAGTAACAAGCCACATTTATTAGGTATCTAATAACATTTAAACAATAATTGTCCTACAAACATTATATTGTGCATAAGATATTATAAAAAATATTAGTAAATCATGTCACAGATTTATTTTTATTTTTTTAGACAGGTTGCATAATTATATTTATTTAAAATCTAATAAAGTCAAGTCCATCTAGGGTCAAGAAAGTAAAAACTGGAGGGGATATTGCTGGTATTGTGAACTCTTATCAACACTATTAATTCTGCACAAGCCTTATCTGTTCCTCTAGTAAATTTAATCAGACTTTAAATAATAATGCTAGAGATATTTCCCTAACCCCAAAAGGTATCTGCTGACTTCTTTCACGTTTTTGTTTTTTTAGAGGGAAATTCTGTGGAATGGATTTTAACATGGTAAAACAGAGCTGAAGGCATAATCAAATTAATCCAATTAAATAAATACATGCAAAAGGGGCGGAGAATACATTGACATGTGTGAATGATGGAGAGTCCATGCAGGCCTGCTGATCCCTGAGGAATTCTGCCAGCTGCATCATGGTGTCAGTGCACATGATGACTCTGCTTCCCATCAGGCTTGAGGGTCACCTTTCCCACGAGGTGCGGGGTATTCATGTGGACGGTGCTTGTTCTGACTGTGAGCTTGCCGGAGGTTTTTTTGTGAGGGTCGAGCAAAGCAGGATGTCAAAGAGCGTGAGCTGCAGTCACAGGCTCCATCCTGGCAAAGAGAGGGAGAAAAGTAAGGAGATACACTCATAAATGCTCAGCATTATGACAAATTAAGTGACAAACAAAAAACTTTTCACCTTATTTTCATCTATTTACAATTAGGCCTACTGATCCAATAGTCTTACTAGAGTGACTTTTTCTAGTTGTATTTAGTAAAAATGAGTTCACCATGGTTACACTGTGTCTGTGCCATTCACTGTAAATGTCATTATGACTTTAAAATATTCCTTAAAAAAATTTGAAAGAATTTAATTTAAAAATTACAAATTATTGAATGCATAACACATTGCAAGTCTCACGAATCTATTCATAATTGTACTTTGAATTAGATAAAGCCAAAACTAAATAAACCAAAAATAAAGTTCACAGAGGGAGTCATTTGTGAATGATTCACCGATTAAGTTAGTCTGAATCACTAAGGCCAAGACTCACTAAAGAGAGCCACTTCATTATAATCATTTTGTTTTCATTTTTTGTTCATGACAAAACTGCACATGGACACACTCAATCTTTCACAAGGAGTCATTTTAAATGATTTTGACTGATATATCCAAACTTTAAATTTTTTGGTCATGTTTTTGAACAAGTTAAACTTTACTGCTAACCTCCAAGCCCTTGTTCTTGCTGATTGAACCCCTGTCGATTTGGCGTTGGGTCTGATTATGACAGGCTGCCTCCTCTTTTTGGCTGTTTTTCATAAATCTGCGGTTCACGATCTTAGTGATGCTGTCATTTCTGACCAGTGGCACGGCTGGTATCCGAGACGGGGGGTGCTCGGATTTCTTTGAACCCACCAGTCCGACGTGATCCCTACGAGCCGCTGGAGCTTTCTCCATCGCCGGGTTGGTCTTCTCTCCTCGGCCACAAACGTTGCGCAGAAACTCCTGGACCAGGCCGTACTTGTGGACTCCTACAGTTTTACGAGCGCCAGGTTTATCGCTGGCCTGCGCTGATCCTGAGCTCGGCCTGCTAGGTGTCGATCCACGTTGCGACAGAGCCCACAAACCACGTTCCTTAGCTCCATAATCCATCCTGGAGGAGGCGCTCAGAGATGAGAAAGAGGACATAGAGGATGTAGTGAAGGATGAAGAGGACGATGGTGAAGTGGAAGAGGAAGACTTCGAGGAAAACGGAGAGGATGTAGAGTGCCTGCGCTGTATTTTGGGCGAGGTGGAATGTGGTGGAAAGCGCTCTGCAGGTCCAGGTACCCTTTCCAATGATGCTGACGTCTGATGGGTTCTAGCGGATACAAATGAGGTCACCCGGGGTGACCAGTGCTTTGCGGTATAAAGACTTCGAGGGCCATCGGTCTGTAGCCCGACTGTGCTCACCTGTGGTTGGGATTGTGTTTGAGTTCCCGTACTCACAACACTCGCCACATTGCTCGCAAAATCCTTCCCTCTTTTCCTCTCTAGAGGGCTGGATTGCGTGGTTTGAAGCACACTGGCTGTAATTTCCTTCATGTCATCACTCAAGTTGGCTGAGACGTCCATGCTATTGAAAGCCAAGCGTGAAGGGGAAGCAATACTGGAGGTCTGAAGACCTGAACAGGATGTAGAACTGATGACATTTCTCTCCGTCAAATTTTGGCAGCCAGTCGGCACGGTACCCAGCCAGTTTTCGTATGCAGAGACCCAGTCTCGGTTTACAAGGCCACAGGAAAAAGCATCGAAATGTGGTTCCTGGCTCTCCTCACGCTCTTTCTCCTCTCCTGCAACTAGAGAGCTCATTTGGATCCTTTTTGCTGATGGTGGGCTGAAATATATACGAATGCTGGTCCTCTCTGGAGCAGTGTGGCTTCTCTGGGTCAGCTCCTGGTTTAGGTTCAAACCAGGGAAACTGGAAGGCATGATAGGGCAGTCCCAAGTCTTACAGCCGTCTTCCCTGTCCAGAAGGGCTGCTTCATGACTGAGGTACTTCCAGTTCTTGTTGGGTTTCAAAAAGCCAGTTTTGAGAGTCATCCTGGAGGGAAAGATAACTCTTAATTAATTAATTAATTAATCAATAACTTTATATAGATAGATGTCTTGAGATAAAATTACTCTGTGAAAATAAAAGAATCTGACCTTTCCATTTTTCCATCTTTTGTCATCTTATTTCTGGGGGACTGAAAGTGGGTTAGAAAGATTATTATTCTGCACTCATGATTAGTGTATTTTTATATAAAAATATATACTTAGAAAAAATACATTAAACACACACACTCTGTATAGTATAGAAAATATTATTTCCCTTATGAAAATATAATTTCCCTTATGAAAATTAACCATGGTTTTACTATAGTATTTCATGTTTTTTTTATATATGTTTTAAATATGTTTTTTTGGTTTTATTTGTAATAAAAACCAAGGGGTTGGTCCTCAAAACATTTTTTATTATTATCAAAGTTGAAAATGGTTGACCATTTTTGTGAAAACTGTGATTATTTAATTAACAAATAGTTCTAAAATACTAAAATATAATAAAATACTAAAATATTATATATGAAAACAACCTGTACAACTTTCATTTTGAATTCATTTTGAGACAGGGAATCCTTCTACTATTACTTAGGGATGAGCATTTTAAGATGCACAGTAATCATTTAATCTTAAGTCTTATTTAGGGAAAGTGTGTCAGGGAGTGACAGTTAGGGATTACAGAAAAGAAAACAGCAAGAAAACGCTTTGATCACGAAAAACATTGGAAAAATGTCTCTGCATTCCAATCCAGGCTTTACTTAACACCATCAAAGAACCGTCATGTCTACATTCCAATTTTATTCTTAGTATATATGATAATGAACAGACAGTTTGTCAAAGGGAAGATTGAAACTGCCGTCAAACAATATAAAAATTGCGTTGTTTAAAAATAGACGGTAACATTTAAAAATCCATTGTGCATTGTACCCTCTAAAAATGCCTCCTCTTTCCTCTCTCCTTCTTTCCCTCGACCCTGCAAATTGTTACCCCCAGTTAACTGTAAAGTAAAGTAAACTCCTTATTTAAACTTCAGCTGAGCCTTGATAAGTGTCTCTGTGGTCACTGTGGTTTGGTTAAGCCTTTTTCAGAGTGAGAAGTTGTGATTGAAGCTGATGTCTGTGCTCCGCCTGCTGTCCTACAGTCCCAAAAGGGGATTAGCCTAAATTCTGTTGCCATGCGGCCCTGTAACACACACAGGCTCACGGGACTGTCTCAGATCTCAGATTTAGAACTGCGGATCAAAGCCATTTGGCGAGTATTATGCATTAGAATAATGCATATGTTTTAAGCTTAATTAGAATCATTAGTTATATTATTAGAAAATTGCATATCAATTATTTTAATAATGATAGTTCAGACTTCGGCTTGCACTAAGCACGTTTGAACATTCGGGGTTGGTAAGACGTTTTTGAAAGAGGGATCTTATGCTCACCATGGCTCCATTTATTTGATTTAAAACAGTAATACTGTGTAATATTACAGTTCAAAATAGCTGTATTCTAATATTCTGATTTCCCTTGTTAAAATTAACGGTTTTATTATAGTAACTGTCAAAATATATTGTTGGTTTAACTTAAAAAATTAAGTAATCTGGCTGCTTGAATTTTAAGTTCATTGAAATGGAAAAAAATAGTTAATACAATGAAGGAAATTGATCATCAAAAACTCAAAATATTATGTTATCTGAATCACATAAATAATTTAAGTTGATTTGACAAAAGAAAAAATGTTGTGATTACAAATCTTGAACATATATTTTTACAGTGCATGATTTAACAACAATAACCATGTTTTTTTGGTTTAATTTGTAGTAAAAACATTTCATTTTTTGTAAGGGTTGGTGCTCAAAACATTTCTTATTATTATTATCAATGTTAAAAACGGTTGACCATTTTTGTGGAAACTGCAATTATTTAATCAGCAAATAGTTGAAAAAATAAAATATTTTATTTTAAATAATACTTTTCATCAATTAGATACATGCTTTCTGAATATAAAAAGCTCACTGACCACAAACGTTTAAACGGTAGGTTATTGCATTCAATATCATTAACTAATGAAAAAGTTTACAGCATTTATTAAAGTTAATTTCTACAAAAAACAATATATTTATAGCATTTGAAAATAGACAAATTAACATTATTTTATTAGAATTATAAACAAACATGAATTAACAATAAACAAGTGTATTTATTTATAGATTAATATAAACCTAAATTAATAAATGCTCAAAAAATGTGTGGTTCATTATATCTATTGAATGCACTTACTAATGTCTCCAAATTGAACTATAATTATTATAAGTTATAGCTCTATGAAGAACTACACTAATTATAAAGTGTTACCAATTAAATAATCCCCCCAAAAAAGAACAATATTTGCTCTGACCTGCATTTTTCTATTTTGCTTTGCTGTCTTCGACCTCTCGCACTCTAGTCGCACATTGTTCAGGTGTTCCAGCAGTTCCTGCCGCTCAGAGTCCCAGTTGCTCTCACAGACCTTCAGCTGTCTCGTCAGGTCCATGACTGCAGTGTAGGACTCAGCTAACAGGTGCTGAAGCTTCTCAACGTGGTCCTTCTGCAAAGCCGCATTCAGATCTGATGGACCCTTTATTCCTGCCTTCCCAGCTGGACCCTCCAGCTATAAACAAACACAAACAACTATAAAACAATGACGATGACTTTTACGTGTCATTTTCTGAAGTCCCTAGAGGCTGAGAATGAAGAAAGATGTGATGACATGAGAACCAGGCAACAGGTTCATTGATGCTCTCTGATCTTCTGGTTCTCACCTTGCTTATGAGGCTCTTGAGCTCTGTACATTCAACGGCCCACGCAGCTTTGGCGTTTGCAAACTGTCGGACGACAAACTGGGCTGCCCTGTGCTGCTCCCAGAGTTCACAGAACAGATCCTGCAGGGCTGTCCTCAGGTCTGACAGCAGGGCACTGCTCACCTGAGAGAGGAACACACAGGGCTCAACGTACACTGGGCAGTGGGAATTAGCATACATGCTTTTCCCATAGCAGATCTATACAGGTGAAGCGTTTCTGAAAGCACGCTGCACTGTTAAGGCAAAAGCTACTATGAATTTGAAGGTTTAGCATTCAAGCTAATTTGGCCACCTATACAGCAGGAACCAATCAGCTGTGCCCTATAGAGAATGACGCGATTACAAGCAGGTTGAATTAAGGACCTATTAGCCATCTAGAGTTTCATGACAGAACTTTTATCTTCCCCTGTTGCCCATTTTCAACAATGCTATTTGGCTAATCTATGCCCAGACATGTTCAACTACAGTTTAATGAAGTTCTTTCAGATTCAATTAAATGGATACACATTTATAGATAGGGTTGTGACATGACTACCAAACGTTTTTGATTCTATTATACTGTATTTAACTCTTTAATTCTTTTTCATACCTGAGTGTTGCATGCTCTTGACTCTGTGTCCTTTAGGAGATGAATTTCATTCTGACAATACATCTGAAATGAAAAAATATTTCATATAACTGGGTGTTCTTGAGTGAAATAAAATTGTAATAGTTATTGTGTTATTTTCATAAAATATAATTTCGCAACGAACAATTTTGCTTCTAGGCCTAAGTGACATATAAGACATACAGTAAAATGAGTGAAAAATGTATAGATTATAGAGAAATGATCATATATTTAAAAATATAGAATATTTTATTGTGCATAATTTACAAATTTCTCAAATGATCTAGCTCAAATTATATGTGCAGTGTCAGTAACTGTGTGTATTAAGGTTGCATTAAGGGCAAACAACACATTTCCACCAAAAAGCATTACTAAACACAATAAAAGATAAGCTGTGAAAGATTTGATATGAATGTAATATGTATATATACTGTAGCCTATAATATTGTTATTGGGCTAATTAAAGTGTTTTAGTGTGTCACAGGGCTAAAAAGTGCCCAAAGTTGACAAAGCACCAAATGATTCTGTTATTTCAACTGCAAATAAGAAATCTTATAAAAACAATCTCATCCATCTCCATCAATTAGGATGCTTGACCACAGCAGAAAAAGTAGTTGCCCAAATTTACCTCAAACATGTTCTTTCCGTCTCCGGTGGGTCTCTCTCCCTGCCGCCACTGTTGAATGAACCATCGGAGCTGCAGTGTGAGCAGCACTAAGCTGTCCTGGTTACACTCACTCCCACAAATTTCTTCACGTGAACATTCTTGTCTTGCTTGATTCTTTGTGTCCTCTTTCATTGCACTTAAATTTTCACCAAAATGTAATAAATTCTTTTCTGTAACAGGCCCAGAGTGCTCTGAAGTGGAGTTTGACAGCACCTCCAACTTTTCAACAAGAGCACGGAGCTGGGCTTGTAACACTTCTAGTCCATTGGTCAAGGGACTTAACATGGGGTCCAAAAGCCATTGATGTGTCTTGCACTGAGGATCCACTGTCGTTTTGGTTAGGTAAGGGTCACCAGGATGGGTCTTATGGGTGTATGTAGGTGATACGCCATTTTTAGCTGGGGCTGTCAGGAGCTGGATAGTTGATCTGACAAGCAGTGCTTGGTCATGGATGGCAAGAAGACCTTCTATATCCTTCACACCAAACATACAGTCTGACTTACATTGAACTCGCCCATCTTCCTCTTTAGTCTCTGCAGAAAGCTCCTGTTCCCCATCGATCGGCCCTTCTCTGTGCATGTAGATAGAGTTCTCCATGTGTTCTTCCTTTGCACACATTTGGATCTCCTGCGTATTATTGTGGATTGTCAACGCATCTGCTTTCTCTACACCATCCAGACATCCACCTTTAAGCACCTCCTCCGGTGCTAACCCTTCACCAGCTCCCTTCACCATCTCCTCTTCTTCCAAGCTTCCTCCTCCTCCTCCTCGTTCACGCAGTTCACTCATCTCTGCCCGCAAACCACGGTTCTCCACCTCTAGTTCCACGATTCGCCGACTCAGCAGCGTGGCTTCTTCTTCCACCAGCCGCAAGTGAACTTTGACCTCTGCTTCTCGGGTGTGGGCGGAGTTCGTGGTGCCCGCTGCAGCCTGGTTTTCATCTACATCACCGTATAAAAGACGGTATTTGGCAAGCTCCTCCCGCATCGCCTCACTCTCCAGGGCCATCTTTGTTAGCTTCTTGCACATGAGCGCAGACTCCTCTTTGGCAAAGTGGAGCTGGCATTTCAAATCAGCACTGTCATCCTGCAGAGAACACAGGTGTGTTACAATGGTTGGCATAATTTGTACTTTTACTAATACATAAACACAGCAAGGCTACCTTGGCTACTATGGCTAACAGGGTTGTGTCACTAATAATTGGATTGAGAATGCATTTTTAAATCTTATTCAATTCCTGAAGTGAGTATTTGAAGTGAATTTGAATTGAGGATGGATAGATAGATGAAATGGATGGATGGAGAACTAACCTTCACACCTAATTACACTAATGTAACTTCCAACTCACCTGTGGAGAGAGTTTCTTTTCACTCTTGCTGGATGTTGATCTCAAACTTCTTCTCTTTAGAGAATTCTGTGAAGGCACCACATCCATAATAAGTCTAAATACAGTTTAACAGCTTACTGTAAAAAAATTGTTATCACAACATATTTTCTTTTGTCAAATCAACTTTATAATAATTTATTTAGTTGAGATAACTTATTATTTTGAGTTTCTGATGCTTAAATTAATCGTATTAACTCACTTTTTCCAGTTCAATCAACTTAAAATTTTAAGGCAACCCAGGTTACTTACTTTTTTAAGTTAAACCAACAATATTTTTTACAGTGTAGTAATCACAACATTTTTTCTTTCATCAAATCAAATTAAATAATTTATTTAGTTCAGATAACTTATAATTTTGAGTTTCTGATGGTTAAATTAATCTTCTTCATTGTACTGTATTAACTCACTTTTTTCAGTTCAATGAACTTAAAATTTTAAGGCAACTTAGGTTACTTACTTTTTTAAGTTAAACCATCAATATTTAGCTTACTATGCATATTATGGCCATTGCAATTTGTCCCCTAAAATAATGTCCTCCTATAGGCATAAGGGGTTTATTTGAGTTATGTTCATTATAGTTATTTTCCTTCATACCACTGTCCAATGCATTCCAATTTCCAATGAAATGTGTGACTGTAAGGAAAGTATGCACCAAATAAACACACTTAATCATGTTCGTGTGAGATGGCAAGAACTCCAACTCCATAACATTCATGCAGCTCCAAGTACGTCAAGAATGCTGACTAGAGTCAGTCTATCTGTCTGCTGCTTTGTCTGGGTAACTCAAACCCTTAAAAGTACAAAAAGCAAAGGAGGAGCATGTATCATCTTTAAATGTTAAAAATAACCTTATTGATTCAATCCAAAACAAGACTGAACTGTCACAATTTAACAGTAATTCCAAGATAAATGTCTTTGAAAAGTACAGATTGTTGCTTTTGAGGTTGTAAATCAGTATCTTGTGGATCAAGATTGCAAAAATATTTTGACCGGATGGATGAGTAAAGTGTTTGTCTGTAGATCATCATGTTTCAGGTAGTGTCAGGCTCACATGAAGCCTTGATAATCTGGTTGTAGCTGATTTGTTCTACTGGTAAGGATCAGGAATGGGCAGCAGCTGTTTGAGCTGAGCTGCAGGGATCCACTTCTAAGCGCTGAATCCTGGATTAAACTGAATGCGTGCCGTTATTAAAGACCTACAGGCCTTCATTGCCAATAAAAAAAATACTTTTTTTCTGTGCATTATATTGTTATAATGGTGGTAAACACTTATTTTATCATTATGAGATTCTTGCTAGTATTTTTAGCATGCATGCCATAACTGCATATCATAAGACCCAAATTGGCTTGGACAACGACGAAGATCTCCCCTTCAGATGTATTTATAAGTGGCTGCTTTCTTACTCTCTCTTCACCCTTGTCTTTCAATTTACCCACTTTTCTTCTCCCCCTCATGCATCCACAAGTCAGAATGACAGCTGTGGTTTGAATTCAGACCCTTAGATCATTTATGCCCTACCCCAGCAGTCAGCTGTTGGTTACACCCACAGTTGGGGTAAAGGTCAGATTGTAATCCTAACGGCATCATGAAATAAGAAACAAACCAGAACTGCTGTAAAGTGATAGAAGAAGTCATACTTATAGTGATATAAAGGACATATATAAAGTACGGACAGTATTTTAGCATTCAAAAGTTTTGGGTCAGTCATTTTTTTTTAAGAAATAAAAGAAACAAATACTTTTATTCAGTAAGGATGCATTAAATTGTTCAAAAGTGACAGTAAAGACATTTATAATGTAACAGTATATTTCTATTTCAAGTAAATGCTGATCTTTTAAACTCTTCTTTTAAAAAAACGTATTACGGTTTATACAAAATTATTAAAGCAGAGCGACTGTTCCTGACATTAATACTAGTAAGACTTTTTTTTTATAATTGTACATTCCTTGAGCACCAAATCAGCATATTACAATGATTTCTGAAGGATCATGATGTGATGCTGAGGACTGCTGAAAATTCAGCTTTGCCATCACAAGAATGCATTTAATATAAAATATATTAAATTTGAAAACTGTTATATTACATTTTTATGATATTTCACAATATTTCTGTTAGAATTCCAATAAATGCAACCTTGTCAAAATTGATTTTGACTTCTTTCATAAACTATTAAAAATTGAGCAGACCCTTAACTTTTGAACAGTAGTATGTGTGTGTGTGGTTCAGGTAAACCTTACATTATGTCCCCACAAAGATGGCAATATCCAAAAAACTTGTCCTTGTTGAGACATTTTTTGGTCCCCATGAGGAAAACAGCTTATAAATCACAGTAAGTGATGTTTTTGTAAAAATGCAGAAGGGTTTTCTGTGATGGGTAGGTATGTGTGTCTGTGTGTGTATACTGTATTTATGTATAGTACTATCCGCACACCAAAGTTTTTGTGGTGGCATCACCTGTGATTTGTCCATCTCCGCCTGCAGGACCTGCTTCGCCACCTCCAGATCCTGCAGTCGTTCACGCAACTCCTCGTTTTCCCATTCTAGCTGTGAATTTTTCTTTTGAATGGCCTGAAGTTCACTGTGCAGGCGAAGGGACACACTTTTTGCCACCTGGGAAAACAATATTCATATAGAGTCAAGTAAATACACTGCAAACCATGTGTCATTGCTAACTAGCCAAAAAGACGTTGATGTTAATACGATAATGATCCCAAGGGGAATATTATTAGACCCAAGAAGCTCTATTTAAAGAAAATAAACATCTGATACTTTATGGGGAACATTGTAAAAATGAGGATTAAGTTACTATGTTTCAGCTGTGGTTTGTGACATTAAGGATGTGAGGAAGTAAAGTGATAAGTTAATTGTTTGGGATTCAATGTGGGTCGACTCTCCTACGATGATCCTGAAGATGAACAAATGCTAATAATGCCAAGGGAAAACTGTTAGAGCGCATGTGATTAGGCTATGGCATCAGCGCATGACTCTGCTTTTCTTTTTATATAGCACAGGCCGATTATTGTCACCGTTGAATTCAAGGAGAAACTCCACAATCTCGGATTTCTCTGTGAAAAAAGTACGATCACGATGAGAACGTGGAGTAGAGCAGACACTGAAAAGGATGCTGAGATATCAGGTTGCAGGACACTCCCGTGGGGGCTGTTTAAGACTGAATAACTTGACGGAGTGCTGGTGAGGACGCTGAGCAGCGATGGGCACACACACATTGGACCAGTTTGAGAAAGGAGGGTATCTATTTCTCTCACATGCCTTTAAAATAGACTGGTCATGGACACACACACCAGCAGCTGTGCTTGCACTTCCCCTCTCAGATACTTGACTCATATACCATACACACTCTTTCATTCAACCTTGATTCTGGAGTAATACTTCACATTGTGTTTCTACGAAAATATTTTCACTCTTAATTCAGTGCAAACAATGGGCCTGTAAGAAACCTGAGGAATAGTCTAGAGGAGGCAGATTTCAAAAGAAAACAGCCATTTCATATGGGTCGTCCTGTTGTGTAGATTGCTTTTTAATTTGTAACGGTCCTTCACAAAGCTCTGATTGGCTGAGAAGTTCAAAATAAAAAATGCTTATGCTGTGAGTGGCCCACCACAAATTCCCGATTGTCTGCCAAACCAAAAACCGAGGGCTTTTCTACTCGTTTTACCAGTTGGACCAACTCCAAAAATAAAACCACTCACTACACATTTCAAACTATAAAACAAAGCGGCATTCTCTCACTGATACAATTCGGTAACAAACCACAATGGAAAGATTACACAATCCATCTGAGTGCATGCTAATTCATAAAAACAGAGTTTTGACTCATATAGTGACTTACTATTAAACATTTAATTGGCACTAAGCAGTGTTAAGCAATTTTGATAAACATCCTGTCCCGATGAATGCCATGGACTGCATCCAAAACCCAACAGTGGGTTTCCCGTACACACATACACCACTGTAGCTTAATTGCACCCAAATCATGAGGGAAATGTTTATTTGATTACACCCTGAATGTCTCATACAAGTACTTTCTCACACAAACACACTCAACATCAGCAAATAATGACTGTAAGCAGCACTTCCTCACCCTAATATCATACTCGAGCGTTTTGATAAGCTCGCCGTCCACCTGTCCCGTCTGGGCTACACGCAGGCTGCGTCTCTCAGCTTTCCTGAGTCGATACTGCAAGATGCGACAGGCCTTATTGGCCTGTTCCAACTGCTGTCGGAGTTCCTGCAGCTGGTAAACATCGTCCTCCATGTACATGTCTCTCATCTCCAGAATCTCTGAGCGGAGCTCCTCCATTTCATCCTGAAAAGACAGCCAAAAATGGTGTAGCATAAATGTTTTGAAATTAAACTTTTTGGAAGTTTCAATTGGAAAACATGAGAAAATATATATATGCATTCTACTTCAGTCTACACGAAGCAAAGTGTTTCTTATATCACTGTTAATTTTGGCCTCCATCAATTCGCCCAAGCCAGCATTGGTCTTCCATGTCAAGTGCCAGCATGTTGTGCACATTAACCCACAGAACCGGGTGCATGCCAAGATGCACTGTCCTTCTCAGGGATGCATTGATGGACATTCTGTTGACTTCTTGATTTCTACTGAGACACCTTGAACTTAATCAGAGTAAAGCTGGTCTTGTTCTCTCTGTGAACCCGTCCTTCTATTGCATGTCAGAGACAATGAGGGATGACACAAGCCAATTAGTGAAAGTGTAATCTTCTAAGAAGAAAGTAAATCTTACAGTATAAGCCATTTCACGTGCAGTTTACTTTTGCTTTGGTAATGTGACTGTTAAAACATTGTTATGTGTAACAGACACTTTAACAAACATGATGTGTTCCGAAATAGTTTGCTTCAACAGTTTTAACTAGGGGGGACTATGGGTTTTGATTTTGGTATATTCATAATTGAACACAAATGTGTATGGCAAATATTTTTAAGCACAAATGCCTTGCTTGAAAAGTTTGCAGAATTAGGTTTATGTCATTTAAAACATGTGATGAGCTTCAAAAATGTAAAAGTTTTTTTTTTTGTTTAACATTGTACCTGGTTTGTAACCTGCCATAACTGCCAGCTCATAGATTGATTGAGATCTAGCACATCATGTGACATGGTTTATGACATATTGGCTAATAAATGTATGATGCATAATACCTAAAATCCATCAAAACAGGCAGGCAACACAAATAATTAAACACTTACAAAAAACGCAACAATGCGTTTTTTGCAATTGGCCATCTTGCTTGAACTCACCCTAATTTAGACCAAAAAAAAAAAAGTATTTGCCATTCTTACCAACCGAATAAATTAATTTATCAGCCAATCAATAAATCTCACCTTTAAATATTCATTTTCCGATTTTAAGTCGTCAATCTCTCTCAGCAGATCCTCATGCACCCCATCAGCAAAGTCTCCAGTCAGATCCGGAAATTCCACAGATGCGCTCAAGTTCAAGCGACTATCCATGGAAACATAGGACCGGTCTCCAGGAGAGATGCTCCCCTCCCCGAAGCCAAACCCCGGGGACAGTGTGGCATTGGTCAGACCATCATCTTCTCTATGTTCTGATATTGGCTCAGCTAAACCGTCCATCATCTCTTCGTGGGTTCCTCTGTGACAGACCTCACCACACTGAGCATCAGTGGACTGCTTATGCTCCTCAGATGCGTCCGAGATCTCAGAGCTGCTGTCCGTGGAAGACAGTTTCCCGGTAGCACAGCCAGAGTCCTTACTCAGGTCATCAGACGTGATGCTTCCATCCGATAGCTTTCTTCTCCCGGAAGATTTACTGCGATTGCCATCGGAGCGTTTTCTCGACTCTGGTTTCATCATCTCCGTTTTCCCACCATGGATGTTTGGCGTGACAGATAATCCACGCTTTGGTTTCTTGGAGTGAATCTCCTTAGTCTTGTTCTGTGAGGGAGCTGCGTTCGCCTGAGGTTGTCTTGACGTCATGTGTTGCACATGATGCCGGTGGATTTGTCTTGACTGCGGGTGGCTGACCGCGTCTCCTCCACAGGCTTTAATCTGCCCGTCCCGTCCGTGCTGAGATGCATTAGACTCAGGATTGGCCTCAACTTTGGTCTTTGTCATTGTAGGAGTTCAAATCTCCTCTTATTCACATCGCTTATGTGAAGAAAGAAAGACAATTACTACGCGTTTATATTTCCAGACAGTATAATGAGATGAATAACGCCAGCAGAATCCTCTGAAGTGTTTGTGTGAGATGAGGAAAAGAAAAGTTAAGGTAAACCCGAGTAAAGCCGTTAGTCTAGTGGTTCGGTGAATATCTTTACTGTGTGTGGCCATATGTGCCTTTACAACTCCAAAATCTCCGCCCCGAAAACGGAGCCTCCCCCCCCCCTCTCTCTTCCTCTCACTCTATCTGAGTCAGAGTTACAGTAACTCAGCTTGCATGATGACGAACAGCTAAGTGCCAAACCATTGCTTTACTAGGATAAATAAAATTATAGTTTTTTCCCAATGCAGACACCCCCAACTAACTAAACTAATAAACTAAACTAACCCCTGCAATGCATATCTGTTAAAAAGCCTACTTAATTAAGTGGAGAAATTAATTTTCTTATTTATTGATTTATTTACATGGTGGCCTAATAGGCTTAACCCATACCTGATATCGGTAACAGTGTCTATATTAGCCTATCATTCACTCATACAATCTAATAAGATGTAGCCTAATGCTTGATTGATAGCTAAATATCTAGGCATATGGCCTTCTGCTGCTTGCAAACGGACTCTGGAGGAGACAGTTGATTTCCAAATCTGTTGCCCTATTCACACACGCACATAGGCTACTATATATATATATGTATATATATATATATATATATATATACAGTATATGTATATATAAAAATTGGTTTCAAAAGAAGAAAAGTTTATCACAGCTCACACACTTCTCAAACTAAAAACACTGATCGGCTGACATCTAGTGGCTGTAAATGAAACGGATGAACAGGCCACAGAAACACACGTCACTGCAGTCTGAGAACAGCAGCCTCAGCTCAGACACATGCTCTCTCAGATTCGACCCCGCCCCAAACACTAACCCATACCCTCTAGCTCTACCTGAACGAATGTCCATCCCCATCCCACTACTAAAATCCCCATGAAATCAGAATAGCTGTGAATGAGTTTGGGGGGTTTAAATTATGTTTATGTTAGCCTTAGCCTACTGTTATCTATAAGCTAGTGTGCTCCCAAACAACGACATAATTTACATTTAGAAGAAAAGCTTCAAAACTTAGTCGATGTACGAATGAGCGTACCGGTACGCTAAAAGCACGTTCTGGGCGCACGGAGAGGTGGCGATACGTTCAGGAGCTATATTTGGAAGTGGCGCTACTGAGTTAGTACCGGCGCGTACAGTCCACTTAAATCACTGGTCCAATCAAATGATATCTCTAGAATCTACGAATTATTTAGTTAACGCTTTAATTTTAGGGCGTAAATAAGAAGGGAAAAAAACAGTAAGAACAGAACATATTCCATTAATAAGGCTAATACAGATCGTAGATCACACTAATAAACAGGTAGGCTAGCCTACATTAAAGCTTCAAACAGCTTCATGTCCATTTTGAACTCTCCCTGCCTGGACAGCAGTCAGCCAACGCTGATATTTATTGTTACCGGTATTATGATTATAAATAACCCTGCCTTTTTAGTAGCCTACCTACCCCTTATGTAACATCAAATAGCCCCGCCCCTTCGAAAGGGTTTTAACGTTGCTACTTCTTCTGTCAATCAACCATTTCCCCGCCCCTCTGCGTTTGAAGCCGTTACTCAACCCTCCAATCCAGACTGTTCTCATGTCCCGTCCTGGCGAAATGTATCCGCCCCACTGTCAGTCTCTTCCCAAACTGGGCGCTTGTTTTCTGTCCCGCCGGAGAAAGGAGCTATCCAGCTTTACGTTATTGAAAGGTAACGCGACATATGCACAGTAAACAACCTGCTAAGCAAGAGCGAGGCTACACGTCGTGTTATTTTGTGCTTTGTTTAAGATTTTCACTAAATCAAACGGGTTGTTGAGTAATATGCGGGTTTGTTATTGCTAGCGGCTAACGCGGGTCAAAACAGTTCAAGCCAAACACCCCGTGCTTTCCGCCCGGAGTAGAAAGATCTAGTTTGGAGATGCCGAGCGAGTCAGGTTATTCATAGCATCAGATATATTTGTGTATCTAACAGTGCAATACCTGAATGTCAGCCTGCCCTCATGCACGGATGGCTGGACGTTAGCTAGACTATTATTTGGATGGGTGAATTGTGTTATGATCACATGGTGCTTAGTTACCATGTTCATGTGATCTTGTAGAAAGCAGTGCGTTCTAAATGTCTCTTAGTAATATATGGATCAGCTGTTTTCCTGTGGTTTTGATGGGTTAAATCTGCTCCACTGCATTTAGTGACACTCATAATGAGAGATGATGAGACACATCCATTTGTTAGTTGACAGCAGCACAAATTCGGGTAAGTATTTTGACTCGATTATGAAGCGCTTAAGAAAAAAGTATCAAAGTTTCAACAAAAATGTTAAGCAGCACAATTAAAAATACTGTATATTTATAATTTACTGAAATTTAAAATCTAGCTTTAACTTATTTAGCAGCCATCACTCCAATTTTAAGTGTCATATGATCTTCCAGAAATCAATTTGGTGGTCAACCTCAAGCTTATGTTGCTTAAGATTGACCACCAAAATGATTTCTGGAAGATCATATGACACTTAGAATTGGAGTGATGGCTGCAGAATAAGTTTCCTTTACATTTTAAATTTCACTAAAATGGAAATAATATACAGTATTTTTAATTGTAATATTTCACACACTATTACAAGTAGTTTATAAAATAAATGCAGCCTCAGTGAACATAAGAGACTTTTTTTTTAAATTATTTTGAATGGTAGTCTATACTCGTGCTTTCTGTCAGTTAAGACTGAAGCTGCGACTCTTAGTAAGCCAACTTTATGTGTCAAATCTGTCAATATAAAGTCCAAAACTATTGGTAATATTGGTATAAATGAGAACAATAACTTGCGTATATACAGTTATTTTCAAGTCCTAGGCCATTGTATTGGTATTTTTGCACAGCAAATTGTACAACCTGAAAAGGAATGGCATTATTTGGGGGATCTATGACGTGTGCAATAGCAATTGGTGATATCTCCAAGTATGACTACCAGGAACTGCACAGCTTTTTCTGAGAACCAAGTAGGTTCTATGCGGTTGTCTTAAGTCACCATTGATCTGTTACACTATCATTTTCCAGTCAGTTGTATGACTGGGCTGAGGTATTTTATTTACTTGATTATTTTGAAATATTTCAAATGAAGTATAAAAAGGTTGTGATCTGTCAATATGTTATCTAGGGAGAGTTCTTGCAGAAATATGATGATTCAGTAATACTGTTAACATCTGTGTGAGTGAGGTATGCAGTGTTGAAGGCTGTTTATTGTGTAATGGCCAATGGCCACCAATTTTGCTTCACATTTAAACACTGACGGCGGTGTTTGCCATGTAAGGTGCCATCCAGCTTGTCAGGAGCAGCTGGGGTTAGGTATCTTGCTCATGGACACCTCAACACTTGGTCAGGTGGAACCGGGGATTGAACCACCAACCTTCCAAATTGTGGACAGCCTGAACCACTAAGCCACTGTCGTGCCGCCCCTATTTATTCGTAATTTTATTTAGATTCTTAATTTTGAAAGCTATCTTCAATGTTTTTTCGTGGTTTCTACAAATGGTCTGTTTTACAGTTCGGCTGCCTTGCACCCTATCCTTCACATTAAAAGTCAAAGGTTTTTCTTTGTTCTGATCCAAAGCGTGTGATCAGTCCCTGCCATCTCTAGTCTGCATTCATTTCCATTGATCTACCTTGAATTTGTGTGGTTGCAAAACGACTTCCTCTATTGGCAGTTTACCACATGGGTGTTTGAATATGTGATAGCTGTCAACTTGATAAATTCCTGCTTTGCCTGTCCATGTTCAAAATAATTTGCATGGTGCCCGCCTCCGTTATATGGACAATTGTTTTTTAAACTGCTTTGCATTTTGGTGGACATCGGCTGTATCAGGGCTGTTGAAGAGTAGCTTGAATCCTTTGTTTTATAGAGTTTCACCTTTTAATTCATTGCATTTATAAAGTGCTTTAAAGGGGAATCTCCTCAACCACCATCAATGTGATTGTGCAGCATCTACCTGGATGATGCACAATTTGTTCTTTTTTTATTTATTCATTAAATATATTTCAAATCTAATTCATACAATTATTTAAATACACTTCCTTAAAGGAGTAGTTCACTTTTAAAAAAAAACTTTTGCTGATAATTTACTCCCCTTGCTCTGTTCTGTGACGCACGTTTGTGACTCTCCTGTTCGAACTCGTTCATCAAAATGAATGAATCTTTTTCCGAGTCATTTGGTTCATTCAACGAACAAAACGGACGAATTGACTCGGAAAAAGATTTGTTCATTTTGATGAACGAGTTTGAACAGAAGAGTCACGAACGTGCATCGCAGTACAGAGCAAGGTGAGCATTTGAGCTTATAAAACTTAAACTTTGTTATTTTTTTTAATGAGTGATCATTTCACTTGATAAGATCATTATTCATCGGCCCTTTGAACAGTTTGCAGTTTGCACTGAAAGTGTCTTTTGGACTTGGAACCATTTGGAGTCCATTATATGGAGAAAAATGCTGGAATGTTTTCTTTAAAAACCTTAATTTCTTTTCGACTGAAGAAAGAAAGACATGGACATCTTGGATGACATGGGGGTGAGTAAATTATCAGCAAAAGTCTCTGAGACCAGTGCACTCTCTCTCTCTCTCACCTCCCACTACATGTGCAAATCGGTGGGCGGTGCTAAAGAGGCAATGATGTAGAAGTAGGCATTTATCTTCTTCTGCTGATGCGGTCTTTTGTCAGACTTTTAGCAGCTTGGTTTCAATAAAAGCTGTTTTTGGGCTGAAAACGTACAGGATATTTTTTATAGACATTGTACTCTTATGTCAAAGAAAATTTGTATTTCTCAATTCATGACCCATTTTGATTAAGGCCACACTGTAAAGAGGTAAATTCAGTTGCAATTCTCTCTCTCTCTCTCTCTCTCTCTCTCTCTCTCTCTCTCTCTCTCTCTCTCTCTCTCTCTGCCATTGGCCATATTAAAGGATTAGCTTGGGCGGACACTCTCATTAGATGGTTTTGCCAAGCACAGCTGTTTAAAGACTGCAGTGAGGTGATTGGATTTGTTCTGTGTGTTCAATAAGGGAATAGATGGTGACCAGTTTGTTCCAGGTTCACGGCATAGTCTACAGTACATTAATGATTCATTGTTATTAGTTGGACTGATGATGTCCATCTGTAGGTCTTTAAAACCATTTAATAATCAAACCTACTGTTCTCTGGTTTGATCTACAGAACACATTCAAGCTGTGAAACAATGCCTTCTGATTGACATCAACTACAACATCTGTCCATCATGAACAGCGAGGAAGAGTTCTATGATGCTGAGACAGGTATGGAATTAAGTTAAGTAAGGTACATCACATAATCTCGTCACCTATGGCTAAATCTCTCCTTCCATCTCAGGTTTGGAATCAGACGACTCGTGTGAAGTCAGCTTTAAAGATGCCTGCGTCTATGCGATCAAGCAGAGGGTGAATGGCAAAGTGCCGTCTGAGAATGGAGTGTTGGAGAGGCGGTAAGGTGTCAGAATAATGTGAAATAATATAGCGGCAGGACACAGAATGTGAGTAATGTATTAAATATGTGTGTCTGTGTGCTCAGAACTACTCTTCCAGCGCCCATGTTCTCCAGAAATGACTTCAGTGTATGGGGCTTCCTGAAGAAATGCATTGGAATGGTGAGTTGTAAGCTACTTTGACCAAATAACAGCTTGGTCAAAAGTGCTCAATTTAAAGGGACTATCTATGTGTAACTTTTTACATAATTTGTTATCTAAAATCAATATTTGTATTCATAAATATCTCCTCAATAGAGTGCCGAAGTGATGACATCACTTTGTAGGACAACTCGGAAGCTAGCGGCGCATGGGTTCCCTCGATCGAAAAGCTATGCAATTTCCCCATAGACTTTTGGAAAAATCGCAAAAAATTAAGATCTGTGTTTAAAGAGATCAAAGAGTTGTGACCCTTACAGCGTGTCCTAACTGACGCCGCGACACGCGATAAAAGGTATCTTTTCCATGTTAATCAGAGTTTTTGTCCTAACCAGACGCGACGGTGACACGCGAACTTTCTAATTTAGAAACGGTTCCTATTTCTGCGACGTCGCGGCTGACAGAATGAATAAATTACACTGGTTATGAGTACACATTATTTATTTTTAGTTAAAAATAGGTCACTGTGCCACAAGCGATAACGGATAATTTACCTCAGATTTTGAAAGCATGTAATATAGCGTTCAAAATGAATTCTATGCAAACATACTATTGTACTCTCATCACAGAGAGACTCTGCTCACACCATAGGCTCACACGCTGTTCTGAATGTGTGACATCTCACAGTCGCGTCGCGTCTAGTGTGGACAGACACACTTGCTGTCGCTGGAATTTTATCGCGTCGCGTGTAGTTAGGACACGGTGTTACACGTTTTGTCTATCAAGATAATCTTTACAAGTTAATCCAAAATGTATACATTTTGAAGCCTATATAAAGCAGACCACAAAAAAAACACAAGCAGGTTATAACTTTGTGTTCTATGTCATAGATGAAAACGTGAAAATATTTAGAGGCTTTGTTCACCTTATTTCAGGCGATTTAGCAAAAACCCATTCAAAAATCCCATAGACTTTAGTTTAGAGCGAGGGAACCGGGAGTGCTAAAATGCTAACTCGCTTCCGCGTTTTGGCCTACAGAATGACGTCGTAACTTCGGCACTCTATGGTCTACAAATACCTCTGCCAGTGCCAATTATCTGACTTATCCTCGTAAACGAAGAATTTATCTTTATATGCATGGGGCGGTAAGTCCACAGAGGCTCCCATGTAGTTCCGCCATCTTGAAAAACTAAAATAGTAGAGAGGGACATAAAGTACTAGGCCAACGCGTTTTCGTTCAGAGCTAGCGTGACGTGACTGAAGCAGCAGAAGTGCCTGGCAAGTTTAAAAGGCTGCATTGCAAATCCTCGTCGCCAGAAAAGTCCAAAAAATAGAACGTAAAAGGAAACGTGACCGGAGATTACAAAAAACACAAGTTAATGTCGGGATAGCTTTGAGAAATTCCTACACAATGTCCCTTTAAACAAAGCATGAAATAGAAACATCTTATTTAGATTGTATTGTCGTTGTCAATGCCAAGCCAGTTCTATCTAGGAATACTTTATCTTTGCAGGAGCTGTCCAAGATAACAATGCCTATTGTTTTCAACGAACCACTGAGCTTCTTGCAGAGGATTACGGAGTACATGGAACATACATACCTCATCCATAAAGCTTGTAAACATTCTGACTCTATTGAGCGTATGCAGGTTAGTACCTCCTCTAATATTTACTCTCACATGTGTGCTTGCATGGAAGACTCATGCAAACCCTTTTGCATCTCATTGGTCAGCTTGTTGCAGCGTTCGCCGTTTCTGCAGTCGCTTCACAATGGGATAGAACTGGAAAACCTTTTAATCCTTTATTAGGAGAGACTTTTGAGCTTACAAGGTAAATCTACAGAGCAAACGCTATACATCTTCTACAAAATTAGCTTGCACTAATCATTTGCATGTCTGTGCTCAGGGAGGATGAGGGTTACCGCATGATCTCAGAACAGGTGAGCCACCATCCACCAATCAGCGCCTTCTACGCAGAGTCACTCAATCAGGACTTCAAGTTTCACGGCTCCATCTATCCTAAACTGAAATTCTGGGGGAAGAGTGTGGAGGCAGAGCCTAAAGGCACCATGACACTTGAGCTGTCCAAGTGAGTTTTATTCCTGTGACATCACCATGTACAAAATGATCACTTTTTTATTGGAGCTGGAGAGTCACTGAGAAGATACTCAAGCACAGTCACACCCTTGAGCAAGGCACGTAACCTTTCTCTGTCTTCAGGGAACTGCAAGTTGCTTTGGAAGTAGCTTTATTTGCTAGAAAAGTAACACGCTGGAATGTCCATTTATTATTCAGCATGTTTTGCATGTGTATAAAAGAGATTTTGTGTCTAAGTTATGGCTGAGGTCTTTTTTTAAATTCTTCATTAGTTAAGATGACCTAAAGGACAACACTTGAGCTACACTTCTACAGCATTTGTTAATTTCTACATTAATACATTTTTTAAATCCAACGTCATCTGTTAACATAAGTGAATGCATTGTGTGAGGTATAATGAACAAACAATGCAACAATTGTATTTTTACGAACTAATGTTAACAAAGGTTGTAAATGCTTTAATACACTTTATTTTAAAGGAGATTTCCGGCCCAAAATGAACCTTTGGTCTAATAAAACATCGGTACCTAGTCAACCGTTCTCTGAGATTTGTTTTCACGATAATCGAATGTAAAGAGTTTTATCTCTAAAAACTGTTTAGCGTATCATCATGACATCATGACTTTAGCGTAAACATACACGCCACTTTCGAGTCAAGTGGCGTGTTATCTCACGCGTGTACGCGTGTATGTCTACGCTATTAACGTCCGAGTGATTCCGCGTGTCTGTACACGCCGTCAAATGTCCGCGCAAAACGAAGCAAAATGTAGATCTACATCTGGGGAGCGATCTTTTTTTTTTCCTAGGATGGTAGGGGAACAGTCATAAATGCCATTAACACCAGTGACGGTTAGGTTTAGGGACGGGGTTGAGGTAAGTCATATATTTATATATACAGTAACAACGTTAAGTCAACGGCGTTCATAAACACGCTGAAAAGCGATTATGCGTCTTGATAGCACGCCAAAAATGGAAATACGAATTGGCATGTCATACACACGCAACTTCATGAGATCAGTCTGAGCGTATAATGCTAGTACTGGGGGCATTTACTAAGTAAAAAGAAATCGCTAGTTTATACCACTAACAAGGCTCAAAATAGCCCCACACTAACACAGTAACATAATGAGGGTCCATACATGCAAAACAAAGCATTGAGAACTTTGTAAGTGTACAGACCGTTTAATAAGAAGATACTTTATAAAGACAGTTCACTTAGTTTATACAGACAGGAGCCATCTTAGAAAATAGTCTCGATAAGTCGATCCCCGAACGCCGTTCATACAGTTCAGAAGTTCGCTGAACTTCAAACAGTTCAGATCACTCAGCACGACGTTCGTGGTTTGACTTGTCGTGACTGTTTTCCAAGATGGCTCCTGTCAGCATACACGAAGTGAACTGTTAACTACGTCACCTTAAAATAAAGTATTATCTAAAAAAAATATATTGCTCGTATAGTTAGTTATTATTTTTTTTCCTCAGGCACAGAGAAGCTTACACATGGACAAACCCTATGTGCTGTGTGCATAATGTTATTCTCGGTAAACTGTGGATTGAGCAGTACGGGACAGTGGAGATTGTCAACCACAGGTATATCATCTATTTCCTTTCTGACACTAAATATCCGGCCTGCATTTTCACTCTATACCGTTTTCCATCATTTAAATAATGTTGTCGAATAGGCTACTGATCCACATGTAGCATTGTGGATCAATGTTCACTCAGTGTGGTTGTTGTCTAATTCTCGATTGGGAAACCTCCTCTCTGTTCATTTTAGCACTGGGGACAAGTGTGTGCTGAATTTTAAGCCATGCGGCATGTTTGGCAAAGAGCTGCATAGGGTTGAGGGATATATCCAGGACAAGAGGTGAGCAGTCGTTCGTATCAAATGTCAGTGGGTACATCTGGCTCCTTGCCTGTAGTGTTCACTTCACACTGGACATTGACTCTGTCTGTAGCACTAAAGGCATCATCAATGTCTTTTACAGGTGGATTGTAAATGTAGTTTTATGGATTTGATGCTTGTATACAGTATATGACTCATTGTTTTTTGGGTGTATTTCAGTAAAAAGAAGCATCATGTTCTCTACGGGAAGTGGACAGAGTGCGTATTTAGCATTGAGCCAAAAGTCTTCGAAGCCAACAGGAAAGCAGAGAAGAAAAGTGGAGGAGATTCCAAGAAACACAAGCAGGTATAATGTGTTGGTCATTTATCTCTTACTGCGGAGCTACACTTTTCTGATCTGTTTTCACATGGAAGTCCAAAAGGGCTCTGACGCATCCTTAATAGAGGTTGCAACACTATGCCAACCGAAAAAGTTTCAGGATCTTCGCTGAAGAGAGATCAGCCAGAGCGAGTTCTTTCCAATGTTAACTCTGTTTTTATATCACTATTCAAACATCATGTCAGATTTTTTTCTGTGATATTTTATCAGTAATTTGATTTTATTTCAATAGAATACAATAAATCATGTACAGTAGTATATATTTAATATGCACATGGTCTATATGATGTATCAATGTTTTTAATATTATTACAACCCAAAACATCTGTTTTCTATTTGAATGTATTTTAAAATGTAATTTGTTCCTGTGATGGCAAAGCTGTATTTTCAGCATCATTACTCCAGTCTTCATTCACATGATCCTTCAGCAATGATTCTAATATGATTTGGTGCTAAAGAAACAATTCTTATTATTAATCTTAAAAACAGTGTTTTTTTTAATTTTATATAAGTAAACAGTGTTATATAACCTCGTTTTCCCCTTTGTATTATTATCATGCAATTTCAGTGAGAGGCGAAGGTAAAGACAGTGGGTTTTAGCAGTGATGCTACAGTAACTGAGCCCCCTTAGTGGAGTTTGTTGTTTAGTTACTTATCCTAGTCCACGTAGTTTCCTGATCTTGCTCTATCTGTAGTTTTTAATGAAAATGGTGCATTTGAGGGCATTAATGGTAGTACTCTATGCGTGTGATTAGGAACAGGGCACAGGGGGTGATGATTCAGATGAAATGCCAGATATTCAGGAGACAGTCACTATGATCCCAGGCAGTACTCTTCTGTGGAGAATAGCCCCTCGACCGGCAAACTCGGCACAGGTAATAAAGAGGCCTTATTTTACAAAGTCTTGATTTTGTTTTTGAGGTCAATAAGAATGGGTTTTCATGATTTGAATGTTCTAAAAATATATATATATTTTTTTGGCTTATTATATATTGTTGTAGCAGCTCTTTCCTAGTTAGTAACACTCTGTTTAGTTCTTGTCTCTATGAAGCCCCTCCTTTCGAAAAGCCCAGTATGCTTTGATTGGTCAGCTTGACAAGTGTGTTGTGATTGGTCAACCACTTTGAGCGTGTTTTCAAAATGTCACAGGCCTTACTATAACCATGAGTTTCAACACACTACTAATACTGACGCAACACACCCAGGCCTTGCCCCCTTTTTTGGAGGGATTATTGAAATGAGAAGAAAACTCAAGACTACAATGTAGGCGTTTCAAGGAGTTCCCTATATAGTGGCCCCCTCATTTTAACATGGGAATGAAATGCCACTGGACACTTTCCTAAGACGGATGCTAATACCAGTTGTAAATCCTTCTTGTTTTCACTCTTGCAAATGCAGATACTTTATCTAGCTAGTTTTGCAATGCAGTACTAATTCTCTGTTTTTTCCTCTTTCCTGAATTCTATTCAGATGTATAATTTCACTAACTTCGCAATGACACTTAACGAGCTGGAGCCTGGCATGATTGGAGTCTTGCCACCAACAGACTGTCGCCTGCGGCCAGACATCAGAGCTATGGAGAATGGGGATATAGGTATGGGCAATCTCTCTTTTGGCCTGTTCTGTTACCATCTGTCCTGTAAGCTACCTCTTGGATGTTGCTCTATTTATTTTACAACTAAATTTAGAAGCTACTCCTAAATTCCAGATACTGCAAGTCAAGAGAAAGAAAGATTGGAAGAGAAGCAGAGAGCTGCCAGAAGAGAGCGTGCTAAAGATGAGGAAGAATGGTCTACAAGGTGAGTATTTGGATTAAGAGCACAACAATGACCGCCCACAATTTCAGTGGTTTGTTTTCTTGTAATGTTTTGCACATTTACTCATTTTGTCTGCATTGAAGTGTTGAATCAAGCAAGACTGCAACATTACAACTAGAGCCAGACCGATATATCGGCAGGCCGATATTAGACGTTTTCCAAACTATCGGTATCGGCAATTATAATGGCCGATAAATGAATATTTCAAAAATAAAATAAAAAACGGTCGAAAGAAACACGCTTGAACCATGTCATGAGTGTTGGAGTTGTATAGCTTGTCCACCAGAGGGCACTCTACACTGTTCCTGTTGGCAACACTCGTTGAGTTGATCATGATACATGATTCATTGCTTAAATTAAAAGAACATCCGCATCAGTTCTCTTAACTCTAATAAGCATGACAAAATTTGTGACTATCATGTCCAGTTTTGCTGCTGTTAAATAAGCAGAGAGTGAAGCGGAATTAGCTCGTAATCGTTACTTTACGTTGTTACAGTGTAGTTGACTGACTGTCCTTTTAACTTTTGACAATGTGACTGAATTATTTCTTTAATAGCGCATAACAGTTATAGCAATGAGACGCATCATCTCTCCTTGGCCTGTTATATTGAAAATGTATGTTTTACAATTTGACGAAATCCATTGCTAAATTATGGCTCATCATGGACTAGCTAACCACAAAGCTAGCTAATGCCACTATCATCAGTCTGTTCTGTTGTGAAACAAGTTACTTTTTAAAATGCATTATCATATTATTTTAGTTAAAACTCATAAATAACTACAAATAACTAATGTTAGGGAAATCTGTTAATGTTTTGTTGCATGTTTCTGAAATAAAAAAATAAAATAAAATAAAAAATATCGGCCGATATATCAGATTTTAAAACCAAAAAATATTTGTATCGGTATCGGCCTTCAAAATCCTTTATCGGTCGGGCTCGAATTACAACCTTCAAAAACAAAATTCTAAATGAACTATAAAGTAAATTATTGCTAGATTTAAATGATAAACTGACTTTTACAATAGTTTTGAAATCACATTGACTTAAGGCGTCAACAAAAGCACATATAATCATTTAAATATTTTTGATGAGTCTTGAAAGGATTAAATAATAGTGAAAAAGTTTTATTTTCATAACCTTTTTGGCCTTCCATCTTTCAGATGGTTCCAGCAAGGCAATAACCCATACACTGGGGCAGCAGACTGGATCTTCAAGGGTGGTTACTTTGACAGGAAGTACTCTGACCTTCCAAACATCTACTGATTGGGTTGGGAAAACTGAGAGAGGCTTGAGAATGAGATTCATCCTTTGCTCTCCTTCACTCAGTCCATATCATCTCCTCTCCTTAAGCTCTTTTTAATGTTCTCTTTTTCCTTCGTCAGCGAGAAAGTGAACAGTTTTCGGACAAAGCCTCTTCATAAAATCTCTTCACTAGAATCTGGAAATTCAGCGTGAATTTATTTATTTATTTTGAGAGGTAGGGAATGCCTTAAATTATTCACTTTTTTGATGTATGTTAGATTTTGAGTTAAACATTCTGTGCAAACCTGAATGAATATGTTTCAAAATTGCTAGTTTATGTATGCTAACCTACCTTTCCATGCGTCTCGCTAGCTACACTCAGGTATTCATTTTATGGGTACAAGCGGTTAGTGATGGCATCGATCCAATGTCATCTGTGAAGATAGCCAATATTTGTGTGATTATTAAATTGTGAGGTTTCTCAGAACCTATTAGGATAGCTTAATTTTGTGTTTTTGCTCAAACTAATGCTATTTTATCTCTAGTATAAGCTTTTTTTTCCTTATCTCCTTATGACCTCTGTTTTGGTATGCATGATGTGCAGGAACTTCATAGTTAAAGATTCTGCCTGATTTTGAGTACCCGAGAAGGAAAAGGACTTTATTTTTCAGAATCATCCCATCTATGTTTTAGAAATCACGGTTGGATGTGGCACTCAGGCCGTTTTCTCACCATCTCCATGGTACAGGGAAGTTTACTAAAACAAATATTCTCATTCCTCATATTTTAGATCTGTTTTTTTTTTTTTTGTTCAACAGACAAGAATGAAAGCTGCTTATGAAAAATGTTTACTTGTTAAAAAAAAATACTAAAAAAAAGTTTTTTAATCGTTAAAAAAGCTCTTATAAATAACATATTTCATCCTGTCATTGATATTTTGAGTATGTTTATGGTTGCCAAAGTCACTTTTCTCTCGTAGAAACTAAAGCCATATAACCCATCAGGACTGCAATGTAGAGTGATCCATCCTGGTGAATAAAATGGAGATGGGTGCTAAACTCAACTTTTTATTTTATGTCACTTCATGGCTCACGAATGTCATGGTGCTTCACCTTAGCCCACATATATACTCACATGTACCAAAAATGAACAGAATGTGCAGCACTGCTCACGTGCTTTTTGCCATACAGCAAGTTTCATTCTGCAAGGACTAATTTTTTCCACACATACAAATCATAATAAACTTAGAGATCGAGAAAGACACCACTGTCTTTTATTTCTAAACTTTAAACAATACTGTGATTTGAACTCGCTATGCAATTGTTGATGGGAATGTCTGTCTGTCTGTCTGTCTATGAATTGTACAATTTTATGTGTCAAAAAGCTTCACTGTTTAGATAAAATCTTCAGTTGGCTTAGTTCAAAAGTGTCAAGCATGCTAGTACTTTTGCTGATGGTTTTACTCGCTCATGTTGGCTGTTTTGCACTGCCTAAAGTCGGGCAGATGTGTTGTTTGATGGCGACAGGTGTATGTAACTGTAGTGATTAATAACACTCTTATCTAAATATTTGACATGTTTAGCTTCTACACTTAATGGGAGTTCATCATCTATTGTGTAGCACAAGAATATTTATCTTTAACATGTTCCTTGTAGTGCGTACAATTCAAAACGCCAAGCTTCGGGCTATGGCCTACTTTAAAGGAAATTGAATTCCCTGTGTATTTTATAAAATATATTGTGGCATGTCTAAACATAAATGATTTAATCTCACTATCAATGCTTACTAGCTGTTAGAAATATCAGTATTTTATCCCACCAGCTGCTAAGTTAATGGCTCTAAATGTCCCTTGAATCTTGAGACCTTAAAAACAACTCATCCCTAATTGTCTCATGATTTCCCCCCCCATATTTATCAGTTATTCCTGTAGCAATCACATCAAATCTTGTCACACTGAATGCAACTATGTAAAGCAAACATGCACTCAGAAATATTCATTTTAAGTGATTCTGTCTGTTCATCTTGAGCTGTTTATATTGGTCGAGACACTAGGGAATGATCGTTTCTGTTGTGAAACTATTTCACAGATAGAAACCCAAATTATACCATGGAGGTGCTATGACGGCTTTACATAATTGTACATGATGTATTGTGACGTTTTACTACATTTGTATAATTCATGTGAAATGCACTTAAACAGTCTAATAATTCTGCTCACTTGTAAACTAGCAATATTAATGATATATGTAAGACCTCATTAATGCTAATGAAATAAATTTCTTTTTTTTTCCTTTTTTGTGTCTCAAGAGACAAGCATCAGTTTGAAATTGTTGACAAACCATTTGGGAGTACGTTTGTGAATTATTATCTGTTGGCTGCATTAACCTAAACTGTGAACTGATCTCTATCAAGGTCAATGTCATTGATAAACAGGATTTGATTAAACACATAACAGAAAAAGCATGCTTTCTGTCTTTATTGACTAAGTTGGTTCTGATTTAGGAGTGTGATTATAAGATGAGTTAATCATTTATTTGAAAAGATTTACAAATGCTTAAGAGACAGACCTTTTAAGGGTTACTGAATTGCTCCAAGGTCAGACAAATAGTGTATTAATGAAGGACATTCAATTAGACTGTTACTTGGACAAGCTGTCTAGCTGTATATAATCAATACAAAGCCATATAATAGTTCAGAAGATGACAATCGATCCAGTAACAACTGATGGATTTCTTCCCATGCAGTACACTAGTCATATATACAATAAAAAGAACCAGACTTATTTGAAAGCTAAGAGGACAATCCTCAGCACAAATTGTTCAAGACAGAACAAGCCAAAAAAATGCCTTGTACAGTGCTACAAGTAATGTATTTGCCCAGCCCAGTAATTTGATCTAAAAATGTGGCGCATGTTGAATCGACGCCCTCAATACAGGCCTGCTTGTAATCTCACACCTCTAAAAGGTTACATTTACCACTCCTGTCTGTCATTTAAAAACACATAACTGCACAATTTAGTATTAATAATATTAATACAATATTGTGAGGGCATATTTTGACACGCAACTACCAATCAGAACAAAGGACGAAGAAACCTCCACCAATCAAAGACAAGCCCCTCCCCTTCTGCTAGATTGGGTTGGTTGACACCAAAAACTGAATTGGTAACTAATTATATTTGCACTTCACAATAATGATAATACCTCAGTGTGATAGATGGGTGCATGTTATTTCACTCCTTGCATTATACACAACTTGCAAACCATCAAACATGATTTGAATTCAGACAATGCAATATTGTTTAGTGATTTGGAATAATGAAATATTGTTCATCTTAAAGGGATAGTTCACTTTGAAATTAATTTTTGGTGTTTTAGCTTACCTCAAAGGCATCCAAGATTTAGGTGTCTTTGTTTCCGCAGTTTCAATTTTGATATTTTTAGGTCAAACCATTCATCTATCAGTCATATAATGCAGGTCTATGGTCACCACTTTGAAGAGCATACACAGAGAAGTCCAAATTAAACATGATTTAATGACTCGTAAATGTAAGTACACATTGATGGCCTAAGACATAAAACGAGTGGTTTGTGTGAGAAAATCAACAGTATTTATATCGTTTTTACCTCTTGTAAGAGATCTGAGGGCGTGGGCGCTGTGTGGCTGTAGGTAAAAACGATATATATACTGTTCATTTTCTCACACAAACCGCTTGTTTCGTGTCTTAGGCCATCAATGTGTACTTACATTTATGAGTCATTAAATCATGTTTAATTTGGACTCTGTGCATGCTCTTTGAGGTGGTGGCCATAGACCTCCATTATATGACTGATAGACACGAATGATTTGACCTAAAAATATCAAAATTGAAACTACTGCGGAAACAAAGACACCTACATCTTGGATGCCCTTGAGGTAAGCTAAAACATACCAAAAATTCATTTCAAAGTCAACTATCCCTTTAAGAGGTTTAGTTTTCAGAGCACTGTTGCAGGTCTATTTTAATGTTGAGCAAGCAATCTCATTGGTGGCAGAATCAGCAGGGGCCAATCAGCTTGCCACATAGTAATGAAATGATTGCTTGCAGGTTGCCTAAAAAGGACCTATTAGTCTGTGGCATCTAGAGTGTCATGACTGAACAATTTATATTTAGGCCCTGCTGTCTCTGCTGGAACTATCAGCCCATTAAACCGCGTGACCTGTAGAATGTCTTAGCAACAATGAATGAAAGACAAGGAGGTGAGATCATTATAGTAGTACTATAAAATTGCTGTCACTATAAGATTGTATTAAGTACTGCCATTGTCAACTTTCTTTTTTCAATGGATCTGGCAAGTGTTTTCACATCGAGGTCATGGCACCGATTCAGGTAATGCTGAAGTGGAGAAGCTTGCCTCCCATCTGGAAAATCTCCCCCTCAAGACATGGAAGTTCATGAAGTTCAAGTTCACCCCACAAAATGTTGTTTTAATACATCATACATAGTAATGCACCGGATATTTTCTATTTCTGAAGTTTCGGTATATCACTAATTGTGTATGCTTCATTTCAAAAACAAGTTTGTTAGCATATCTGCTTTTGTACATTTATTTCAGTGATAAATCTAAGATGTGGAAGTTGAGATCTTTGAGTCAGTTTGGATTACTAACAGAAGCTGTAGAGGTGGCCCTTTAAAATGTACACAAACTGATCTGGTTCATTCCAGCTAAAACCTTTTCTTAACAAACTTGTTTATACATTCATACATTCCTCTCTCACAGTCAGACATCCTTCTATTACATCGGTAGTTTATACAAAATGGCCTTAATTGTTTTTGAAGAGTAGTTAAAAGAGTAGTTCACTTAAAAAAAAAAAAAAACTTTTGCTGATAAATAATAAACTCACCCCATGTCATCCAAGATGTCCATGTCTTTCTTCAGTCGAAAAGAACCAAACGGTTCAAGGTCCAAAAGACGCTTTCAGTGCAACTGCAAACTGTTCAAAAGGCTTTAAACGATTTCAGACGATGAATAAGGGTCTTATCAAGCCAAACGATGACTCATTTAAAAAAACAACAACAAAGTTTAAGTTTTATAAGCTCAAATGTTCGACTTGCTATGTACTGTGATGCGCGTTCGTGACTCTCATAGACGGTGACTCTCCTGTTCGAACTCGTTTATCAAAATGAACGAATCTTTTTTTCGTGTCATTTGGTTTATTCAACGAACGAAATGAACGAGTTGACTCTAGAAAAGATTTTGTTCATTTTGATAAACGAGTTCGAATAGGAGAGTCACGAACGCGCATCACAGAACAGAGCAAGGCGAACATTTGAGCTTATAAAACCTAAACGGTTTTTTAATGACCGATCGTTTTGCTTGATAAGATCCTTATTCATCGTTTGAAATCGTTTAAAAGCCATTTGAACTGTTTGCAGTTTGTACTGAAACTGTATTTTGGACCTTGAACAGTTTAGTTCCCATTGAAGTCCATTATGGAGAAAAATCCTCGAGTGTTTTTCATAAAAAAATCCTTTAAATCTCCTTTAAATTTACATAAATTGTGTAATAAAAAAACAAGCTTCCAATCCGGTATTTTATTTATTTATTTATTGTATACGTAGAAGCGTTTGCCAAGGCCATGGAAAGTGAAGGCAAGTCAAACGAAGCCGGTGAAAGGAGGACGTGAGTTTGGATTCGGGCCATTCGGCAAATCACATGAGTTTTTTTCTGTCTTCATCCTAGTTTACTTTACCCTAGAGCTTCATGTTGTCTATAACTAAATGTAATGTTAAAAGTCTTGTGTGTCTTTCTTTTGTTAACACTGTCCTAGCTTAAAGTTGCAATGAAACATAAGTAGCAACAGATATTTTATGGCATATATCTGAGTGTAACGGATAATCAAAAAAAAAATCGGAGAGCTTTCTGTCCCTCCATTGACAGCTACACAGCTACCACTAAATTCATAGAGAGATTTTTGTTTAAACAGTCTCACTCAAGTACTTTTTACTAAACTAATGGCACAGGAGTGAGATTACCTGCATGTCTGAACAATATGCACTTTTAATCAGATCATCTCTTTATCTGTCCTAAAAACCTTTCCCAAGTAAAGAGACTTGTTAAATAATTTGGCAAGAATAAACAGTGAGAACCTCAGACAAGTGAAATTTAAAAACATCTTTATAAATGCAAATATGAAAAAAAATGACATCACAGCATCTACACATCACAACAGATATGACCCTGTAAACAGTTAAGTCCAAACTAAAGTCTGTGTCACACTGCCCAATAAACACCAAAATCCATTGGTTTTTGGTTACTCCTGTTGGCGTTTTATCTGGCAGTGCAAACCAGCCTCACGTCATTCTATGACATACTGCTAAAATATACCATTTTGAAAAATAAATCTTTTGGAAGAATTTTCATTGACACACTCAAACAATGAAAAAACAACAACAGTATTCTCATGCAGAATGTCACAGGACTCCCCTCACAGTGTTCTACCTCCTCAAAAAGCTTCTATGACAGTATCACAGGAGAGTGTATTCACATACAGTGAGAAATCAATCAATACGTCACACGGTTTTCCAACCGGATCTACAGTCACATTCATAACGTGTGTCAAGGTGTGTGATGACTCGTATTAAAAATATTAAAGAGGTGGGATGTGTGGAAAATGTTATGGCAACAGAACCATACTGATAAATGTAATATAAAAGGCACTTCATTCTTCAACGCTCAGTGAAGACTAATAGTGAAGTATGATTACCAATAATTCTCTCCAATTCAATTACAATCTCACGGTTGATCATTTGTCTTAGCAATGGGAATTTTGATCAGTCTGGATTCCTGAGGGGAAGGAGCCAATGGCCCATACAGAGCCATCATGTTAAAAAGGCCACCACTAGATGGTGGATATGTGCTTCCCAATCAAAACAATCAACAGATATCTGATTTGAAAACAAAGTTGCATATTTCTTGTAATGCTGCACACTGTGATACTGTCCAGGTCTGAAAGTAAACATAGGCCACTCCTTTATGGTGTAAAGACATTTCCAAATTATTAAATTACATCAGAGATCAAATATATGATATTGTACGAACACTAACCAAGAAGATTCAGAAAGGTCGTATTCAACACTGCACAACACAAAACAGACTCACTCGGTCAATGAGGTGACCAAACACACAACAGTTGAATATACAGGTGTGGAGTTATCTGTAACACCTACTGTACCGTTTGAAACAGTAAATCAACATTGCACATAAGATCATTAGGACACAGTAAAAAGCCAAAAATTAAACATGATGTTATCACTGTAATTGTCACAGCTGTGCATTAAACGGAGAAAATAAAAAGGTTCTGTCAAGACATTGAAAAACAACTGGTAAATGGTTCAGTTTCTGTTTAAAAATGGCACTCACATATTCATAAGACTTTTTACATTCAACGCTACCAGGGATATTTCACCCAAAAATGAAAAATCTGTCATAATTTACTCACCCTGAAGTTGGTGATACAAGTTTAAAAACATACTATGGAAGTCAATGGGGCCCATCAACTGTTTGGTAAGCCATATTCTTCAAAATATTATCTTTTGTGTTCAACAGAAAAAAAGAAATACAACTTGAGGGAGAATAAATGATGACAGAATTTTCAGTTTCAGGTGAACTGTCCCTTTAAATAACATCGTATCACTGTTAAACAACAGACTAGTAGTTGGTAAATGCTTGATAAGAAAAAAACAAACAAACCGAGAGATCGAGAGTAAAGCACAATTAATGTGCCCGTTAAATGTCATCTCTAACATAGAGTGCCAGGCTGGATACGCATCGGAATGCCACACACACAGAATACCCCAAAACGCATCAAAAAAGGAAACAAACGCGTAAAGCGTCATCAAAAATATATTCAGTATTCATAAATTATGAATTTTAATCAAATTAAAGTCATTCAAAAATAAAATATTGCAGAAATAAAGTGATGCATTAAAATGACGATTAATAAGCATTTGTGGAATTAAAAAAATTAAATACGAGAAAGAAATTATAAAAAAAAAAAATCAGTGCTTCAAGTAAGCCTGTCTCTACATGTATGATTTATAAAATCAGATTCATGAAGTGAAGATGGGAGTGTCTAGGCCACTGGACATAACAGAGAATATTCCACTGATCTTTTTAATCAATAAATAATACAAATAACTTTCCATAACTGCCATAAGATAAGAATGCCACCTCACAGCTGTTAAAAGAATAGTTCACGCCAAAATGAAAATTCTGCCATCATTTTCTCACCCTCATGTTGATCCAAACCTGGGATTTTATTCTATGTTCTACAGAAAGTATTTTGAGACAGTTTCAGTGTTTTTTGTCCATACAAGGGAAGTCAATGGTAACCAAACTGGTTTGGATGGTCCAACATTCTTCTTTTGTGTGTGTGTGTGTGTTCTGCAGAAGAAAGTCAGTCATTTAGGTTTGGAACAACATCAGGGTGAGTAAATCATTTTGGGGTGGACTATCCCTTTAAGGGCCCTCTCCATTTCAGCCCTGCTGTACCAGCCTGCGATAGTGAGGCATGACCTTGCTGTCCGGGAGGTAGAGTGCCATCTCCAAGGCAACCAGAACCGTGAACTCCAGGGAAATCAACTCTTTGCGATTTATCCGGAAACGCTCCTCCAACCTCTATTCAGAGTGAGGCAGATCAATGGGTAGGGCAAAAAAGAGCGAGAAAGTTACGACATAAAACATAATAAAAGATAATAAAATCCAAATCAGTAAAACACTTACATCAATCAGTTGCTTGACCTCTTGTTTCTTGAGGTCGCTGCTAATCTTGGCAGCTAGTAACACGCAGGCGGCAGACACCAGCTTTCGGTTATTCTTGTTCAACCTCCCTTGCAGAACCAGCTTCTCAAAGTAAACAAAGGCCATCGCTATGGTAACTGGCTGTAGGCCACACTCCTCGCTCACCGAGCGCATCTCCCTTTTCAAACTGTGGTGCGAATTGAACCAATTTACAACATGCCCATAAAAACAGCTTAAATATTAATCACATTTCAAGCTACTTTATTTCATTCACCCTTATATATACATGATGTTATGTGCTAAATTAAAGATGCTAATTACACCTGCATTTAGCATCGTCCACTTATGCATCTTAAAACCAGGTGTAAACAGGGCCCAAGATACATAAGTATAAATTTTCTGGCCAAAAACCAAAACGAATGCTCAATAATAAAATTCTATTCTATCTTGTCTAAAAATAAATAAAACGTTAAAAATTAAGTTCATTTTAGGCATCACAATATTATAATGTCCACTTGGATGGATATTCATTTTGAGATTTACAAAATGTGTTTTTAAAGATGAACATAAAATGTGCAAATGTCCAATATCTAATAATGCTAACACACAAGAAGAACTAAAAGTAACAACTCAGGCCATAAAAATGACTTTACCTTCTGATTTTGCTTAGTGTTAGCTTTATGTGAGGAAACTTCTCCTTGAACGTCTCATTCATGTCTTTCTTCAAGTCAGACGGTTTCACATACTCTATAACGGTTGTCTGGAGGGGACAAGGTGAATTATTATAGGCGTCAAAAGAATGTATGGCTTTTTATGGCTACTAAAACAATTATGGATGTGAGCATTCAACTTTTACAGCTAAAGCCTAGTCAGCTATTATACATAAGAGTTCATGCTTCATGCCTTTAGCTATGGTTAGAACATATTGAGCCCTAAGGGTTATCATATGACATGCTAATGTGATCTGATATGGGGTAATACATGCTGTAGTGCAATTCAAAAGTCCTTTCAAAGCCTTTTCATTGGGATCAGATTGCTAAATCAGTGTTGGTTCAGTTAAGAAACTTACCACATAAGATGCAAAAATTAACACTCGTTTGTGCTTCCCACAAGGCCACTGGGGGTCACTGAGTAAGTTGGGGTCATAGTCTGACAGCTCTTCCACACCTAGCAAGAGTTACAACATTAAACATGAATGGACTTTTTAAAAAGAAATTAATACTTTTATTCAGCAAGGCTTGAATAAATTGATCCACAAATTTCAACATTGATAAGTGGGCTGAAACGTTGGTAACATTATTGACAACTTCGACAATACAAAACATTTTTCGGAAAATATTTTTTTGTTGACGAATAGTCTTTTAATCGAAAGGCCTGCAATAACATGGTTTGAACAGCGGGGCGCTGTAATGCAATACAGTTATGCATTGCAGCCTTCCCCGATGCAATCCAATTGAAGAAGACAAGGCGCTTCGAAGTGCAAACTAAGCCTAAGCATTAGAGTGTTTGAGAGTGTCTGTTTGGAAAGTTCAAGGTGCTATATGTAACCTTTCTTCTAAAAATTAATCATTTTTTATTGCCAGTGTGTGAAGGGGTTGTAATCACACATTACAATGACTCACTTGTCAAGTTTTGCCATTACCTCTGAAGGCCAGTATTCCTATGTGAAGTTTCAGGGTCGAATTTTCTGCGAAATCCATCGGATATGACGTGCATGCGCGCTCCCGAGCCTCTCTCCGTCTTATATAGTCTATGCGACGGCACTTCAGCTGACGACATGGAGTCTGATAACACCAAAAAACGACCTGCCTCCAGCACAACACAGACTCTAACACAAACTCGACATATATATAAAAATAAAACAAAAATGTATCTGCTGAAGCTCATCAGGCCAAACGGGAATTGGACCGACTCAGGACGAAAACACAGATCAACAACAGGAGAGCGTTTGAGTTATGGAGACCTGCACTTTGTTTTAGATACATGAATAGTTAGTGAAATGCCTTATGCTAGATAACAACACATATCGGCTAAATGCAGTCAATGTAACGTTATCATGGTACGAGCATGGAGCATTAGTTTAACGTCAAGCTGACAAAAGTAGCCTATTACTGTAGCGTTGCAGTGGGAGTTTCCAGCACGTGTGATGCTTTCTCCGGTGTGCTGAAAGTCTCAGATTGCGTGGCCGGTAGTGAGTGCTCGCTCTTGAGTTTGAACCATGGTTCGACCACGAGCGCTCTTGTTGCAATCTGAAACATCGCTGCTAAAAACTACATATAGCACCTTTAAACATTACGATTTTTTTTTTTTTAGAACCTGTCATATGGAGGGAATCTACACCCACACACCAGAATTTATCGAATCACAAGCTTATGAATAGATATCGAATCATGAAAATTGTCAATGCCCAGCCCTAATAAAAACACAGTACCAGTCATTGTAGCAGTTGGACAATTGATGACTTCTGAAGAGGATAGAAAACCTGAAGGAAATTGGTCTATTCAGTTTGCTTGAAGTTCATTAATAAGACATTTTAGGGGGCATAAGACACTTTCAAAAACTGCATAGAGGCCTTTCTGACCCCAAACTTTTTAACGGTAGTGTAGATAAAAGTCCCCAATGAATAAACATAAAAATGCTATAATTAGCACATAATGTATCTGCACATGTAACTCACCAGTATCTTGTATAAGTGTGCTGTTGATTCGGGAAGGGGTGAAGCTCTTCTGCCCGTTGATACGGTTTCGAGACATTGCCGACTGAGCTGTACTGATGTCAGGTGGGCCACTGTTCTTCTGCCTGACCAAGGCATTAGTTGGGAGCAGAAAAAGGGCATACGATACTGTCTGCAACACAAAATTCCAGGGCTATCAGAGCAAACAAACATTTACGTTGCGCAAAAATCTCACTGACCCAATACTGCACCTTGCACAATCAAGCTTTGAAACACATATTGATACACCACCAAAAAAAAACAAGGTTTCTAATCCAAATAATCATGCCTTTTGCTCAATCTTAAAGGATGCTCGCACTTTTTTGGGATTTTCTGATATTTAGAAGAATATCAGTAACCAGACAGTTACTGGTCTAATTGACTTCCATAGAAGGAAAAAAAATGAGACCAGAAACCGGCTGAATGGATTCGAAAATGGTAAAACTCAACTGTTTAACTCTGGGGGAGTTGTAAAATGAGAGTA
>NW_024121222.1:1223571-1292673 GCF_016745375.1 Pimephales promelas | reverse complement strand
AGACTTAGACCTGAGCTGCAAAAATGGAGGCTCTAGCCCCTTCCAGAGCTGAGATATCGAAACTCAAAAATTCGGCCGAAAAAAAACGACAGTGGTACCCCTTACGTTTTTTTTTTTTTTTGGGAAAAATTAAGTTTCTCCAATCTTCCCAAAACTCTGGATTCTGATAGAGGGCCATGAGACTTAGACCTGAGTGCAAAATGGAGGCTCTAGCCCCTTCCAGAGCTGAGATATCGAAACTCAAAAATTCGGCCCAAAAAAAAACCGACAGTGGTAACCCTTACGTTTTTTTTTTTTTTGCGAAAATTAAGTTTCTCCAATCTTCCAAAACTCTGGATTCTGATAGAGGCCATGAGACTTAGACTGAGTGCAAAAATGGAGCTCTAGCCCTTCCAGAGCTGAGATATCGAACTCAAAAATTCGGCCCGAAAAAAAAAACGACAGTGGTACCCCTTACTTTTTTGGGCGAAAACGTAAGTTTTCTCCAATTTCCCAAAACTCTGGATTCTGATAGAGGGCATGAGACTTAGACCTGAGTGCAAAAATGGAGGCTCTAGCCCCTTCCAGAGCTGAGATATCGAAACTCAAATTCAGGCCCGAAAAAAAACGACAGTGGTACCCCTTACGTTTTTTTTTTTCTTGCGAAAAATTAAGTTTCTCCAATCTTCCAAAAACTCTGGATTGAAGAGGGCCATGAGACTTAGACCTGAGTGCAAAAATGGAGGCTCTAGCACCTTCAGGAGCTGAGATATCGAAACTCAAAAATTCGGCCCGAAAAAAAACGACAGTGGTACCCCTTACGTTTTTTTTTTCGGGCGAAAAATTAAGTTTCTCCAATCTTTCCAAATTTCTGGATTCCGATAGAGGGCCATGAGACTTAGACCTGAGTGCAAAAATGGAGGCTCTAGCCCCTTCCAGAGCTGAGATATCGAAACTCAAAAATTCGGCCCGAAAAAAAAAACGACAGTGGTACCCCTTACGTTTTTTTTTTTTCGGGCGAAAAATTAAGTTTCTCCAATCTTCCCAAAACTCTGGATTCTGATAGAGGGCCATGAGACTTAGACCTGAGTGCAAAAATGGAGGCTCTAGCCCTTCCAGAGCTGAGATATCGAAACTCAAAAATTCGGCCCGAAAAAAAAAACGACAGTGGTACCCTACGTTTTTTTTTTTTTGGGCGAAAAATTAAGTTTCTCCAATCTTCCCAAAACTCTGGATTCTGATAGAGGGCCATGAGACTTAGACCTGAGTGCAAAAATGGAGGCTCTAGCCCCTTCCAGAGCTGAGATATCGAAACTCAAAAATTCGGCCCGAAAAAAAAACGACAGTGGTACCCCTTACGTTTTTTTTTTCGGGCGAAAATTAAGTTTCTCCAATCTTCCAAAACTCTGGATTCTGATAGAGGGCCATGAGACTTAGACCTGAGTGCAAAAATGGAGGCTCTAGCCCCTTCCAGAGCTGAGATATCGAAACTCAAAAATTCGGCCCGAAAAAAAACGACAGTGGTACCCCTTACGTTTTTTTTTTGGGCGAAAAATTAAGTTTCTCCAATCTTCCCAAAACTCTGGATTCTGATAGAGGGCCATGAGACTTAGAACTGAGTGCAAAAATGGAGGCTCTAGCCCCTTCCAGAGCTGAGATATCGAAACTCAAAAATTCGGCCCGAAAAAAAACGACAGTGGTACCCCTTACGTTTTTTTTTTTTGGGCGAAAATTAAGTTTCTCCAATCTTCCCAAAACTCTGATTCTGATAGAGGGCCATGAGACTTAGACCTGAGTGCAAAAATGGAGGCTCTAGCCCCTTCCAGAGCTGAGATATCGAAACTCAAAAATTCGGCCCGAAAAAAAACGACAGTGGTACCCCTTACATTTTTTTTTTCGGGCGAAAATTAAGTTTCTCCAATCTTCCCAAAACTCTGGATTCTGATAGAGGGCCATGAGACTTAGACCTGAGTGCAAAATGGAGGCTCTAGCCCCTTCCAGAGCTGAGATATCGAAACTCAAAAATTCGGCCCGAAAAAAAAACGACAGTGGTACCCCTTACGTTTTTTTTTCGGGCGAAAAATTAAGTTTCTCCAATCTTCCAAAAAACTCTGGATTCTGATAGAGGGCCATGAGACTTAGACCTGAGTGCAAAAATGGAGGCTCTAGCCCCTTCCAGAGCTGAGATATCGAAACTCAAAAATTCGGCCCGAAAAAAAAAACGACAGTGGTACCCTTTACGTTTTTTTTTGGGGCGAAAATTAAGTTCTCCAATCTCCAAAACTCTGGATTCTGATAGAGGGCCATGAGACTTAGACCTGAGTGCAAAAATGGAGGCTCTAGCCCCTTCCAGAGCTGAGATATCGAAACTCAAAAATTCGGCCCGAAAAAAAACGACAGTGGTACCCTTACGTTTTTTTTTTTGGGCGAAAAATTAAGTTTCTCCAATCTTCCAAAACTCTGGATTCTGATAGAGGGCCATGAGACTTAGACCTGAGTGCAAAAATGGAGGCTCTAGCCCCTTCCAGAGCTGAGATATCGAAACTCAAAAATTCGGCCCGAAAAAAAAAACGACAGTGGTACCCCTACGTTTTTTTTTTTGGGCGAAAAATTAAGTTTTCTCCAATCTTCCCAAAACTCTGGATTCTGATAGAGGGCCATGAGACTTAGACCTGAGTGCAAAAATGGAGGCTCTAGCCCCTTCCAGAGCTGAGATATCGAAACTCAAAAATTCGGCCCGAAAAAAAACGACAGTGGTACCCTTACGTTTTTTTTTTTTGGGCGAAAAATTAAGTTTCTCCAATCTTCCCAAACTCTGGATTCTGATAGAGGGCCATGAGACTTAGACCTGAGTGCAAAAATGGAGGCTCTAGCCCCTTCCAGAGCTGAGATATCGAAACTCAAAAATTCGGCCCGAAAAAAAAAAACGACAGTGGTACCCCTTACGTTTTTTTTTTTGGGCGAAAAATTAAGTTTCTCCAATCTTCCAAAACTCTGGATTCTGATAGAGGCCATGAGACTTAGACCTGAGTGCAAAAATGGAGGCTCTAGCCCTTCCAGAGCTGAGATATCGAAACTCAAAAATTCGCCGAAAAAAAACGACAGTGGTACCCCTTACGTTTTTTTTTCGGGCGAAAAATTAAGTTTCTCCAATCTTCCAAAACTCTGGATTCTGATAGAGGGCCATGAGACTTAGACCTGAGTGCAAAAATGGAGGCTCTAGCCCCTTCCAGAGCTGAGATATCGAAACTCAAAAATTCGGCCCGAAAAAAAAACGACAGTGGTACCCCTTACGTTTTTTTTTTTTGGGCGAAAAATTAAGTTTCTCCAATCTTCCCAAACTCTGGATTCTGATAGAGGGCCATGAGACTTAGACCTGAGTGCAAAAATGGAGGCTCTAGCCCCTTCCAGAGCTGAGATATCGAAACTCAAAAATTCGGCCCGAAAAAAAACGACAGTGGTACCCCTTACGTTTTTTTTTCGGGGCGAAAAATTAAGTTTCTCCAATCTTCCCAAAACTCTGGATTCTGATAGAGGGCCATGAGACTTAGACCTGAGTGCAAAAATGGAGGCTCTAGCCCCTTCCAGAGCTGAGATATCGAAACTCAAAAATTCGGCCCGAAAAAAAAACGACAGTGGTACCCCTTACGTTTTTTTTTTTGGGCGAAAAATTAAGTTTCTCCAATCTTCCCAAACTCTGGATTCTGATAGAGGGCCATGAGACTTAGACCTGAGTGCAAAAATGGAGGCTCTAGCCCCTTCCAGAGCTGAGATATCGAAACTCAAAAATTCGGCCCGAAAAAAAAAACGACAGTGGTACCCCTTACGTTTTTTTTTTCGGGCGAAAAATTAAGTTTCTCCAATCTTCCCAAAACTCTGGATTCTGATAGAGGGCCATGAGACTTAGACCTGAGTGCAAAAATGGAGGCTCTAGCCCCTTCCAGAGCTGAGATATCGAAACTCAAAAATTCGGCCCGAAAAAAAAACGACAGTGGTACCCCTTACGTTTTTTTTTTTTGGGCGAAAAATTAAGTTTCTCCAATCTTCCCAAAACTCTGGATTCTGATAGAGGGCCATGAGACTTAGACCTGAGTGCAAAAATGGAGGCTCTAGCCCCTTCCAGAGCTGAGATATCGAAACTCAAAAATTCGGCCCGAAAAAAAAACGACAGTGGTACCCCTTACGTTTTTTTTTTCGGGCGAAAAATTAAGTTTCTCCAATCTTCCCAAACTCTGGATTCTGATAGAGGGCCATGAGACTTAGACCTGAGTGCAAAAATGGAGGCTCTAGCCCCTTCCAGAGCTGAGATATCGAAACTCAAAAATTCGGCCCGAAAAAAAAACGACAGTGGTACCCCTTACGTTTTTTTTTTGGGCGAAAAATTAAGTTTCTCCAATCTTCCCAAAACTCTGGATTCTGATAGAGGGCCATGAGACTTAGACCTGAGTGCAAAAATGGAGGCTCTAGCCCCTTCCAGAGCTGAGATATCGAAACTCAAAAATCGGCCCGAAAAAAAAACGACAGTGGTACCCCTTACGTTTTTTTTTTTCGGGCGAAAAATTAAGTTTCTCCAATCTTCCCAAAACTCTGGATTCTGATAGAGGGCCATGAGACTTAGACCTGAGTGCAAAAATGGAGGCTCTAGCCCCTTCCAGAGCTGAGATATCGAAACTCAAAAATTCGGCCCGAAAAAAAAACGACAGTGGTACCCCTTACGTTTTTTTTTTTTTTGGCGAAAAATTAAGTTTCTCCAATCTTCCAAAACTCTGGATTCTGATAGAGGGCCATGAGACTTAGACCTGAGTGCAAAAATGGAGGCTCTAGCCCCTTCCAGAGCTGAGATATCGAAACTCAAAAATTCGCCCGAAAAAAAAAAACGACAGTGGTACCCCTTACGTTTTTTTTTTTTCGGGCGAAAAATTAAGTTTCTCCAATCTTCCCAAAACTCTGGATTCTGATAGAGGGCCATGAGACTTAGACCTGAGTGCAAAAATGGAGGCTCTAGCCCCTTCCAGAGCTGAGATATCGAAACTCAAAAATTCGGCCCGAAAAAAAAACGACAGTGGTACCCCTTACGTTTTTTTTTTTCGGCGAAAAATTAAGTTTCTCCAATCTTCCCAAAACTCTGGATTCTGATAGAGGCCATGAGACTTAGACCTGAGTGCAAAAATGGAGGCTCTAGCCCTTTTCCAGAGCTGAGATATCGAAACTCAAAAATTCGGCCCGAAAAAAAAACGACAGTGGTACCCCTTACGTTTTTTTTTTTTTGGGCGAAAAATTAAGTTTCTCCAATCTTCCCAAAACTCTGGATTCTGATAGAGGGCCATGAGACTTAGACCTGAGTGCAAAAATGGAGGCTCTAGCCCCTTCCAGAGCTGAGATATCGAAACTCAAAAATTCGGCCCGAAAAAAAAACGACAGTGGTACCCCTTACGTTTTTTTTTTTTCGGGCGAAAAATTAAGTTTCTCCAATCTTCCCAAAACTCTGGATTCTGATAGAGGGCCATGAGACTTAGACCTGAGTGCAAAAATGGAGGCTCTAGCCCCTTCCAGAGCTGAGATATCGAAACTCAAAAATTCGGCCCAAAAAAAAAACGACAGTGGTACCCCTTACGTTTTTTTTTTTTCGGGCGAAAAATTAAGTTTCTCCAATCTTCCCAAAACTCTGGATTCTGATAGAGGGCCATGAGACTTAGACCTGAGTGCAAAAATGGAGGCTCTAGCCCCTTCCAGAGCTGAGATATCGAAACTCAAAAATTCGGCCCGAAAAAAAAAACGACAGTGGTACCCCTTACGTTTTTTTTTTTTCGGGCGAAAAATTAAGTTTCTCCAATCTTCCCAAACTCTGGATTCTGATAGAGGGCCATGAGACTTAGACCTGAGTGCAAAAATGGAGGCTCTAGCCCCTTCCAGAGCTGAGATATCGAAACTCAAAAATTCGGCCCGAAAAAAAAAAACGACAGTGGTACCCCTTACGTTTTTTTTTTTTTCGGGCGAAAAATTAAGTTTCTCCAATCTTCCCAAAACTCTGGATTCTGATAGAGGGCCATGAGACTTAGACCTGAGTGCAAAAATGGAGGCTCTAGACCCTTCCAGGGCTGAGATATGGACATCCCATGTGGCATTTATGCCATTATAAAAATGGGTTTGTGGACGGTGGAATTATGGGATGGCGCTTGGTACCACAGACTCAGGGGGCCTCTCTGAATGCAGTAAAATAGTTTTTATCATGACAGGAACTTTAATTAAAATGTCTATCAAAAACACTACCGAATCCCCATTCAATAGATTGCCGATGGGACCGCGTCCAATTGCAGCATATTGAATGAACTGCGGAAAAACTTTAAAAAATATAGTGGGTTATTGGACAAATAGTGGGTTCATGGGACGGGATTATAATATATTTTTTTCATTTGTTTTAATTTATAGAAACCTCATGAGCTGGTAAAATGTACTTTTCTATTTTTCAGAAACTTGAAACATAATTCAGGTCTGAGGGGGTTAATAAAGCAGCTGTAACTTTTGAAACAGGCTTGGTAGGCTATTTGTTGTTCTGAAATCAGAATGATCAATAACAGTCCTGAACTAGATGGTAATGTACGTAGACAAACTTTAAATTGGCTTGAAAAGGCCTAGCCAGAAATTTGAAAAAGTTTTAAAATGTTGGTTTAGTAGTATGGTTTAATAGTATGGTCAGAGCCCGTCTGGTTTACTATCGCAGGCGCCACCATTGACCATTGGCTGCTGTTGCTTGACTTCCAGTTACATGTGATTGGTTACTACATTGGACGATACTGATTGGCTTCCACGTAGTGACAGGTCCCTCCTAATTTGATAGGGCCTACATTTTGGGCCTAAGGGCCTAATTTGATGAATTTTACATAGGGTCTAATTTAATTGCCTACATTTAAACTAGTCCACGAAGGTCTCTGTAAATGAGAGATATAGGCCTATGTGAAACATAGTAGCCTCAGCCTGACTTTCTTTTGTCACACACCATATACAAACTAATGGCCAATGCTACTTCTTTCTTTAGGTTGTCATTCTTAAACCTTAAATATGTTTGATGAATGCTCATTTGTAGTTGTTACAGAAACATGTTGAAGTTATTATGGAAGGGAAAAAGGCTGATTTATGTTGATGGTAACAATCACTGTATTATACAGTATAACCATCCCAGCAGAAATATGCTCTAAAAATGTTTTGCTAACATTCTAATGGAAGTTAATGGATGGTTAGGATTTTTTTCTTTTTCTGAATGTTCTGTTCAATGTGAATGTTCAAAAGTTTTTCTTGGTATTGTGGGAACATTATGGGAACAGTACTTTGGGTGTTCTCTAAACCTTATGTAACATGTAACATTTAAAACATGCAAAACATTTGAGTAAAACATTTCATGAGAGATGAATGAATAATGTGCAAAACATTTAAAGTTCTCTATACTTCCAACAATATTTATTCAGTATTTAACCATAAATATAAATGAAGCACTTAAATAGGTAAGATATTTTTAAATGCTTTTATTTTCACACAAGTTTTTATCTCCAAAATAAAGAAAAAATGATGGATTATGGATTTGGAGTCTGTATGTGACTTTGGATCAGCTTTAGTTGCTGCTCATGGTGTCGGCGATCCATTGGCTGAACGAACAGACCTTGAAGAAAAGATATTTCATATAAGTCATGAAATTCCTTCATGACATACCAAACATATTGTTTTCTAACTAACAACAACTACAACTACAGTATATTACCTTGGCATAGACACCAGGATGATTCTTCTCAGCACAGCCATAACCCCAGGACACAATACCATGCAGCGCACCATTGCACACCACAGGACCACCAGAATCACCCTGAAAAAAGAGAAAGACAACCGCCGGTTATTATTAAATTTGTCTCAGGTAAAATATTTGTGACAGCAATATTTCTTGTCATGCTCTACCTGGCAAGAGTCCTTTCCTCCCTCCAGGTATCCGGCACAGAACATGGTGCTGGTGATCATGCCAGGGTAGGAGTTGTTACAGTCACTGTCAGACAAGATGGGGATCTCCAGACACTGAAGCTTGTCGGAATCGGCAGCTACAAAGAAATGAATAAAACAACAACAGAGAGGGAGTTAACTCAAGTGCTATGACCATCAAGTGTGAAGGAAATGACATCATGAGCTCAGTCACTCACTGGAACTCATGGTGTTTCCCCAGCCGGCGACTCTGCACATGGTGCCAGCGGCGGCACAGCCACTGGGCAGGGACACGGGCTGCACATACTGATTGAGGGAAGCGGGCTTGCTAAGCTTGATCAGCATGATGTCACTGTCAATGGTCCAGGAGTCATAGCTGGGGTGGCGGATGACCTTCACAGAGGTGATGAACTGCTCAGAGCCCTCATTGAGTGCGATATTGTGCTCGCCCAAACGGACCTCCACGCGTCTAAAAGACAAAAATACTGTTCAGAACTGAGGAAGCCAATGGAGCAGAACATGAGCTACCCTACGAAGATCCCACTTACGACTGGTAGCAGTGAGCAGCAGAGACAACCCAATCCTGGCTGACCAGAGAGCCACCGCAAAAGTGGTAGCCAATGTTCAGAGACACCGTCCAGGGCTGGGTATAGGGCGTACACTCATATCCCCCAACAATCTTGTCATCATCCAGAGCAACTAGATACAATGAGAGAGTATCATCAGTATATTGACTCACCATTTCCATATTGCTATATCTCTGAATGGAATCTCTACTCACAGGCTGCTCCAAGGAGCACCAGGAAAACCAAAGACCTCATGACTGCTGATTGAACCGGTTCGATGATGGATTCGCTCCTCACTCGCAGTATTTATGAGACTGCCAGCCTACTGATCCACGCCCCAGCGGTCAGCCATTGACCAATCAGCTCCAAAAGACCTATCTTAAGTCTGATAAGTAATTCACTATCATTGTGTTTCCACAATACTTACTTTACTTACTTTTTGCTTACTTTAATGTTCAAACTCTATATGTTAGGGGCTGCATTGACACTCCAATGTCACTCAGTGTACACTCTAAAAAAATTCAACCCATGTTTGGGTCAAAAATGGACAAACCAAACCATTTACACCAACAGTTCGGGTTGTCCATTTTTGAACCAGGCGTGGGTTGAAACTCCCCAACCTTTTTCAGAGTTTATAGAGCATGTAAAGTAACAAAATATAGTGTTTTTATGCTTAATTAGTGTATCTCAAAGGTAAATGATATCATATATTTTCCAAAATATAAATTCAAAACCCCCTTAACCTAACAGTGAAAAGCTATCTGCAATACACAAGTATTAATATTCTGAGAAATGAATTAGAGCCCAAAATTACATGTTAAATAAAGTGCTGACAGTGTGTAGATAAGACATTATGTCAATTTTAGATGCAACGAGGGAGATCCAGCAGCTGTGCTGTTGAATATGTAAGCTGTTGGCTTTAACCTTAACAGCAGGCTTCCAGGTTTTCAACAGCTGTCCATCTTCTCACCTGCAGGTTTTACATCTTGTCCCTGACTGTTTCACAATTTAGTCATAAAACAGGACATTGTTCTTAGTAATATTTCTCATGAACTTCTAATAGTCCTGTAGTAAACGTCCATCTAACAAGCAATTATATTTGTAGCCACAATGTTGTTGTTGTTTTTTTTTTTTTTTGCTTCTGAAATTTTATCAGTTGTCTTCTGTCATTGATTTCATTGTTAGTTGGTACAAAAATAATTAATGTTGTTGATACCTATCATAACCTATACAGTATGTTTAAGTAATATGCAATTAGTATTTGTGCATCATGCAATTTGCTGTGCCTTTTTTTAATACCAATCAAATTAACTATAGATTATTATCTTTGCAATTAGAATGTATAGCATAATATATATTTCTGTGAAATTACACAACAAATCAGAAAATTATGTTACAACTTTGTAAAAGACTTTTGGAAGTTAAGGGTAACTTTGCAATTAAGTAATTCAATGAAAATAAAAGGAAATATAGCTGTTACCAAAGGCACGGGGGTTGCGGTGCCGCCGACTTTGACATTAGTTAACTAAAAAAAAAACAGTTTTTAACAGCATTGGCTGTTAAAAACTGTTTTTTTAATTAACTAACAACAGAGATTAACAAATACAGTAAATAATTTATTGCTCATAGTTAATACATTAATTTTATCTGATTAACCTTATTGTACAGTGTATGGTTTCTTATATTAAAGTTAAAATACATTGTTGGTGAAAAATACCTTAACAATCCTCATCTATATAAATAACAACATATAGTTAGTCTTTTTGTAGAAATGACTCTCTAGTTTTGAAAAATACATCAATATAAACTATGTAAACTCTATTTAGTTTATTAATGATCAAAATAACCATAAAAGTTTAAAAGGCTTTAGACAACCAAACATATGGATCCAGATTTGTACTGTAAGCTGGGAAACACCCAGATGCTGTTTTTAGGTCAGAGGACAAATCCAAGGACAGATTAAAAGGCAAGATCTCTATATTCATATTATCTTTACTGATTGTGTTTTTTTTTAATCCTGTACAAGTGGCTTTGTATTGGGAAACATAATTCAGTCCTTTTAAAAATAAACCAAACGTAGCACACATTCATGTCAGTCTTTACTACGAATCTCTAGTATCCAGGAACATTATTTCAGAAAAGATTTTCTATTTGCCAGTAATTTTAAGATTCTCTGGTCATGAGACTCTCCATTAGACCTCAGGCGTTAATCAACATTTAATAACTAACATTTAGGTTAATGTTGACTTTTTACTTTCTCTAAAGTGCTCTTACCTCTTAGAGGAGCATACTGACAAAAAGCTAATATTCTTTAATCTCTAGTCTTAAATTATAAACTCTCAGATCATAAATCAATGGATTCTTAGTATTTTAATATATTATATAATTGCTCTTGAACTGATTGTGTGATAAAGGGCTATGCAGGCCTATATAGTTTCATGTACTCAAATGAACTTATGTCAGTCAAATAAGTTGTTAATAAATGTAAATCCTTGTTAATGTAAATACTTGTTTATGCTCTGTTGACTATATTCAGTGTACACAAAGTAAGCAGAAGGCTATAGTATTCCATTATCTGTCTGTCAGGAAAGCCTTTGGAAAGCAGATTTTTTGCATCTTTAAGTTAAGTTTTGGGCTGATTATTAGTACTAATTGAGTAGTCTATTTTTAACAGTTTTTTGTTGTTGTTTTTTTCAGTAGGCTAAATGCTTGTTGCAAACTAAAAAAAAAAAAATCCAAAAGAGAACATATTTGACTGTTATAATATTCGACTGTTGCTTCCATAATAGTACAACAGTTTTAACAAACAAAATATAGGAATACAACAAATTTGTGTTTTATATCGAAGTTGATGTTTTTAAACTATGTAAAACATGTTTTTTTTAATGAATAAATGTATAAATAAATCTTACACATTTTAATGTCAGTTTTTATGCTATTAAAATTGTATTTAAATATATTATTAAAAAACATATGGTTTGCTTTTAAGGTCATTTTTATTTCCTCCTCTTCCTATTACAGGTTATCAATAATGCACTATCAAAATTTTCCACTCCCATTGGTCTCACTCTCACGCTAATTTAGCCTGCTGTTTAGGCAACATTTAAAGGGGACATATCATGCTAAATCCACCTTTTTAACCCTTAATGCATTTTGTTGTATACAGAAAAGATTAAATTATTGTCTTCAGGAGCTTCGTTTATATCTTTATATTCTGTTTTGGTCTATTGTTTAACCTGTTCAGATTTTTCTGTTCTCTATGACGTATTTTGAAGAATTACGTCACAGTTTTTGCAGTGGAACTGACAAATAAGGACATTGACTACCGGCCCAACACTTCGAGCAATCCGGCATTATTATTTTTGCCGCTTCGATTTTGTAGTCCAAGCTCAATGATGCAGAAGTTACGAGAGGGCAAGTCAAAATGTTCGGTTGTTGGATGTGTAGTGTGTAGTGACCTGAAGCACTTCAAGGATTCCCACTTCAACAACCTCCGCCAGTATAAAGACAGGTTTGCTGATCGACTTCGTCTGAATGAGGGGTAAATTCCTTCTATCTTTGGAAACGACGAACAGAGCATTTCGATAAGCTGTAAATATCGTTAATAAAAATAAAGTACTTTACTTTCTTAAAACACATGGTGGTCATGGTTTAGCACAATACAGTTACATACCATTGCAATGCATCCATATGAAGACGTTGTTCCGCAGGTTCGTCATTGTCTTTTTCAAATGGCTCGCTCTGGCTAGAACATGCAAGGCTTGATGGACAAGTCTTCCGTTGTTAACATTTTTGTTAACGTGTGAATAAAAGTGTTTTTTGACGCTATAGTATATAATCGCATATATCTAATCAAACTACAAAAATGGCTGAACGGGGTGGAGTTGAAGCGAGTGTGAACTCAAACAGGCGGGGTATGACACATCTCCTTTTTATTTAAAGAGACTTTATACTTCAAAACGAGTTGCTCACAGACACACATCAGAAAAGGGGCCTGTGGAGCTATAATAATGAGGAATTCAGATCCAAGCATTGCAGTTATGCTTTATATAGATCACAAATGTATGATTTATTTAAAATGAATGATTTAAAAGCATGATATGTACCATTTAATAAAAGGTTGTGTCTGCACAAACCCTTGGCGTTAAAAAACTGGCAGGATTGCATGCATTTGCAGGAGTGTCTCTTTCAGACGCAACATTTAGGTGACTAGGTTTGCAAGTCATTTTACTGGTATTTGCACCATTATTTGCCTCTCAAAAAGCACGCCTGTTATTGGTAGATTGCATTAGCCATGGTCAAGGAAATGATCCAGCAGTGTCTGTGTTCTTCCACAGACGCAGCAATAAAATTAACATATTACAGACGTATCGTTCTGGATTAGGCGTCAAATTGTTTGTCTTAATAAACAAAAACATTGAGAAACTGCTTTCCTCTTTCGTCGGGCCAGATGTCTTTTCTGCAAATTACCTTTAACAAAAACATTTTTTTTCACTAGTGGAAGTTTTAGACTTCTGCTCACAATTTACATAAAGAACAAAAGGTTAATCTAACCTTTAACCTTCAACAAAAACATAATTGTTTCACTGTGGTCTAGTGGAACTTTTAGACTTCTGCTCACAATTACATGAGGAACAAATTAGTTCATCTAAGTCAGAGACACTGACACAAAGAAAAGCATTGGACATATACTATTTCAAATTATAATAGTGATAAACACAACAAACTGATTTCTTCAGATATGATTGACGATAGACCTTACAACCCAATCACCCATTATGATCAAATGAATGATGAAATTGTAAAACCAAATATAACCAGGCTAGCTCAATTCTTTGAAGCACACTGCCATATGAAACTCCATGTAGGCTGTAGTATCCTAGAGTAACCACTATGTGTCGTTTTTGTATTACAATACAAGTGATTTGTGCCCCTGACCATAGACTGTAAAAAACGCCCTGACCTTTAAAGGTAGTTGAAGAAGATCCAGTGTTATTCTGTTGCTGTTACTGCTGGAAACAAGTAAAGTTATAACTACAACTCAATGTATGTAGTCTGATTTATAGTGAATATAGCCAATACTACATAGGCTTAAATCATAAACTGCAAAGTGTTAATGAAAACTCTTCCAAAACAGACTTTATTCGCAGTCTATGGCCTATATTCTTTTTATTCAGAATGACATGTCTGGTCATTTTTTAGATTAGGCAGCTGGTTGATTTCAGGAACGGACAGAACGAAACTGAATTGTCCGAATTACATGCGCCAGAAGAAAAGAAAAGAAAAGAAAAGAAAAGAAAAGAAAAGAAAAGAAAAGAAAAGAAAAGAAAAGAAAAGAAAAGAAAAGAAAAGAAAAGAAAAGAAAAGAGGATCGTATGTGAATGGCGGATGGCAACATAGCTTCTCAGGGCAGCGATTTAATTGGCCATTTAGGGCTGTCACTCACAGATCCCATGAGGCACGCCTACAATGACGTAACCTATAAATGTTTAGGCGGAAAGAAAGCTGTTCTTGAGAATTGAAACTGACGGTAATAGCGCCGTATTTCTGTCTTTAAAAATACTTATCTTATTTCTTAAGCCTCTCGTGCAACATAAGAAAGTCACAGTGTGCCATAGGCCTACTGCTGGAACAAAAAAAGTAAAAGTAAGTAGGCTATATATATATATCTTTTGTCACTTTGTGCTTTGTGTCTCTCATTAACAAGTCGCCAAAATTACACTACAACCTTTAGGATAGACTGTGTACAGTTAAGACACCTTAAATTGCTTGCGCATGCAGCAAGCACAAGTTGTGAGTTTTGCTGTGCACATGCATATCAATGCACTGATTAGTGTGATGATCGTGGGAAATCAAATTTGAACAATGGACGCATCTTCGATCCGAAGATAGCCTATCGGCAAAAGTTTTTTTTTCTTTCTAAGATTACTTTCACTTCACCATCCTCTCCACAATGAATAGCTTATTATCCGTGACTGTTAAAGGGATACTCTACTTTTTTGGAAATAGAGTTAGTTGAGTTTTACCATTTTAGAATCCATTCAGCCGATTTTCTGATATTTAGAAGAATATCAGTAACCAGACAGTTTCTGATTAGTTTCTTAATTAGTTTCTTAAATCAAATTAATGAATTTAAAAGGATGAATAAACAAAGATGTTGCAATTGTTATTTTCTTTATTTGTCTTTATTTATTATGTTTGCAATGAACGGTTAGTTACCTTTACATCATTATAAATAGGTGTCTCAACTGTACCATGGTCTCAACTACCTACTACGGTAGTTTAGACAAAGTTAATAAGAAAAACATTATTTTTATGAGCTAATTGTGGAAAATATTAACTACTTATGGGTATTATTGATTGATGACATCTTAGTCTACAAGTTAATGAAATGTCATGTGGCATGTCATGTGGGAATGTTCTTCTTTTCAGTATCTATGTTTGTGTGAAAAATCAAAATGCAAAAAGTGTCTCAACTGTACTCAGTCTACCCTACTCATTATGTTTGCTGCTGAAGCTATACATTTGGTCTGTTCCCATAATGTCGATTTTATTATTCATGGTTAATGTTTCAACCAGATTTATTACAGTCCCTGACTATTTAGGAACAGTAAAATACCATCTGGCCGATAAACAGTAACAAGGTCTCTGCGTAGACCACATTTTTTTTGAACAAATCACTTTGGGTTAAATGTGAATCTCATAAGAGAAACAATTTGATTATTGTAATAACAGGAATTATTGGCATTTATGCTTCAAGAATAAATGTGAAGCATATACTTCAATGTACTTAACTTTTACAGTTTAAAACATGGAAACTCAAGACCCTGCTGTTGTTGAGGCAGTAAAGGCATCAGGCGAGTCCACTCTGGAAAAGGCTACAGCAAAAGCTAAAGAAACATTTGACCAGTTGTTAAATGTCTCACTTAACGTCGCCGTGACCGGAAAAACAGGATCTGGGAAATCCTCCTTTGTAAATGCCCTTAGAGGTGTAAGTGAAGAAGATGATGGAGCAGCACCTACCGGAGTTACAGAAACTACTATGAAGGCCACCATGTATGAACATCCTATGCCAAATGTGAAGATCTGGGACCTGCCTGGAATAGGAACACCAAACTTCAAAGCAGATAGATACCTTAAAGACGTCAAATTTGACACCTATGATTTCTTCATTATCCTTAGCTCAGAAAGGTTCATGCAGAATGACATCATGCTGGCTAAAGAAATAAGAAAACGGAAGAAAAGCTTTTACTTTGTTCGTTCCAAGATTGACAATGACATCAGAGCAGAGGAAAAGAAAAAGGGATTTGATGAGCAGAAAGTTCTTGCCATTATAAGAGAGGACTGTCAAAAAAACTTGAAAGAATTGGGAGACCCCAATGTTTTCTTGATCTCGTCTTTTGACTTGGAGAAATATGATTTTGAAATGCTTCAAAACACTCTCGAAGAAGAGCTTCCAGACCATAAGAGATCTGCTCTTCTACAAGCCTGGCCAGTGTGCTCCGCAGCATCTCTTGAGAAGAAGATCAAATTCTTTGAAAGCGTGATCTGGGCTGTATCTCTTGCCTCTGCTGGTATAGCAGTGGTCCCTGTGCCTGGTCTGTCAGTAGCATGTGATGCAGGCATGGTGTTGCTTTTCTTCACAAGATGCTACTATGCATTTGGTTTGGATGATGGATCACTGTCAAGGCTTTCGGAAAAACTTAACAAGCCCATGCTGGAACATCTGTCCAAATCAAAGTTAGCAACTGCCATCCGTGAAAAAACAATGGCCAGGATTCAAGTCTCTGTTTCACTTGCAGCACTTGCTACCGTTGAATATGCTGCAAGTCTCCTTCCAGTGGTGGGCAGTGTTGCAGCTGCAGGAATATCGTTCGGTACTACTTATTACATCTTGAGAGATGGATTAAAAGAACTAGCAAATGTTGCACGAGAAATCAGAAGAGAGGCAGAGCTGGACACTATGCAGTAACAATTCATGTATATGGTTTATATTGATTTTATTGGTTAATTTAACTTGAGGCATGTAAACATTTTCTGCCTTTGTTATGGAGTTAATGGCCATATCATGTTTGATTGTTTGCTGATTAGAAAAGAGATTACAGTACCCATATGTCTTCACTATACATATGGATGATTTCAAAAAGTCATTATTGTCAGAGGAAACATTGTTCAAAAAGAAGTTGTTAATTCAATTTCATGTTTAGGCCTGTTTTTAAATAGCTTACAATTTGTGTTAAATTTCTCTGAAATTTCAGTCTTACATAAAATGTATTTGTTCTATCAAATCTCATACAACAAAAAATATATACCTTTCTGTGAGAAATGTTTGCATGTGTGGTGTAACTATACACCTAATCTTATTTCTAATTTTCCTACATTTTCCAGTTATGTACAAATTTGTGATATAAATATACAATCTCAGTTGGGACGGGGAGATATTAAGCTGTAATTACGATGAAAAAGTTAGACATGAAATATGCATGACCCACCAAAAGAAATTATGACTTTGAATTTAGTTAAACCATGCAATGATTTATCATAGAAGATGTATCCCTTCTATAATATTTTGTTTATGTATTTTACAGTAAAGAATTTACCCAGGTATAAAGACAGAAAATTCTTCTTTTGACATGGATTTATCTGGAGCTTTGCAGAGAGTGGGAGAAGATGACCCAAATGCAGCTGTTGCAAAGGCTAAAGAACAACTGGACAGTCTTGACAGTGTGACTCTGAATATTGCTGTAACTGGGGAAACAGGAGCAGGAAAATCTGCGTTCATTAATGCATTTCGAGGTCTGGGTGATGATGACGATAATTCTGCACCGACTGGAGTAACTGAAACCACAACGCAAATTACCATGTACACCCATCCCACCAAATCAAACACCCGACTGTGGGATCTGCCAGGGATTGGTATGCCAAAATTCAAGGCTAACGAATTCCTCAAAGACGTGAAATTTGAGACGTACGATTTATTTATCATCATTTCCTCAGAGAGGTTCAAGGAAAACGATGTATTTCTGGCCAAGGAGATTCAAAAAAAGAAGAAAAATTTTTATTTTGTCAGGACCAAGATTGATAATGACATTCGTTCAGCGGCACAGAAAAGAAATTTCAATGAGCAGCAGGTGCTCTGCACAATTAGAGAGGATTGCAACAGAAATTTGAAAGAAGTTGGCAACCCCAAGGTGTTTCTGATATCCTCTTATGACTTGGGAAAATATGACTTCCAAGACCTGGTAGATACCCTAGAGTCAGACCTTTCAGAACACAAGAGTTTTGCTCTGGTTCAGTCTGTGCCTGTGTGCTCTCTGGCAATGCTAGAAAAGAAGAAAGAGTTAATGGAGAAGCTTATTTGGCTTCCAGCATTGGCCTCTTGTTTGGGTGCCTTTGTCCCTTTCCCTGGATTATCAGTGGTCATCGACAAGACGGTATTGACAGCATATCTCTTAGGTTGTCATTACAATTTGGGTTTGAATGAGAAATCACTCACCAAACTGTCAGAGAGAATGGACAAGCCTGTCTCACAGCTGCAGTCAGCTATAAAGTCTCCTGTAACATCAGCAGTGGTAAACACACTGGCAACTAGGCCTCATGCATCTATGAAAACAAAACCAGTGAAAAGCTTAGATGATTTGCTAGATAGTAAATTTCTTGTAGCCAGTGTTCTGAATGCAACAGAGGCATTCAAAGCGACACACGCTGTCCTGAGTGAAGCTCTAAATGACATGATCAATGACATGAGACGTGTTCTCCAAGTAGCAGGTTTGGATGGATAAAATAGAGATGTTTAGCAAAAATGTTTGTTAAATCAGAACATCAAAACTTAGTTTATTAGCCAGGTTTGGCGAATTTGCACTGGAGAGTTATCTCCCCAAAAAGTAAAATGGTTGGAAAGAGAAAGTTTACTGAATATTGTCCATAATTTTCTTCATATTTTATGAAGGTGCATGTTAAATGGAATGGAAATGGAATAATATGTATTTTAATACATACAGAATTGGTCAAATGTGTAAGAATCTGGTTGTCGGTTCAAGGCATACATTTTCTGTCTAATCTTTTTATTGTGCAATTTTGTAAATGAGGACTATTAACTTTGTTTAATTGTTTTACAATGTACTGTAGAAGGGCTTAATGCCAAGGGTTGGGATCTCTTTACAGTATCTCTTACTTAACGATAAACCTTTCTGTATATTCCATAGTTATTTTTTAATTAATGATATTGTTTATATTGTTAATGAAATTACACGTATTGATGACAAATGATAATAAAAGGCATATGGCATGTGTTGACTTTCAGGATGAGCTATAGTTTTGAGTTAGGGATTTGCATTTATTATCCCAAATATTTGTGGTTTACTTAAAAAAGGTTCAAAGATTATAAATAGATTTTTAGGTTTATATTAATAAATGTGTAGTGATTGTCTGAAATTAAACATTTTGTTGGTGCTACATTTTGCTTACATATTTCATTTAAGATATACGTAGTGTTGGCAGTTGATTTATTGAATTCTCTAAAATGTTGGTTTGGTGTGTGAATACATGAAGCTATTGTAAGACAAAAATAAAAAAGCTCTTTGTTCACAGGTTTATTTTCAGTCGTTTTATCAGCTGCATGACACGTTTAATTTATGAAGCCTATTGAAAAAGTAAGGTGTGACTAAGCCGAAGCCGTTGCGTTGGGTGTCACAGTAAAAGATTAGTCCAGTTCGTGTCATTGATACCTAGATATTATTATTACATAGATTCATGCTTGAGTTATAGGGACAAATAGCATCTTGATTAGCATAGTTTCACTAAAATTATTTCTACGATTTTCAGGTCTGTTAAAAAAAAAAATCAAACATTATGTTATAGTATATTAACCTGTCCATTACAAACAGTTTTTATGTTTTGCATAACAAGAGAAGTGTGGTGCATTTTTAATGAATCTTTTTTATTAAAGAAATAGTCTTATTTACAGACACCTTTGTCCAAAGAGACTTACAAATGAGGATAAAGCAAGCGAATCAACATGAAGACTCAAGAGGCCAAAAACAACGAAAGAATTAATCAAGTGTCTTCTGCATTCTAGATGAAGGCATACCAGTCCCCATCTCTTCTATTCTTTTGCAATAATTTGGGCAAAATAATCAAAAGCAAAATGTGGTGCCTTTGCATCAGAATACTTTGAAAGGGGCGGATTGGAATCCACGGCTGCTTCTATGTATATATATAATAAGTGATCAAACAAGTTGAATGACTTCTCTGGAGATTTTCCTTTAAGTTACCAGTGTGATTACTGAAATGTTCTTTTCATGTATTCTTTAATATCTGTATTTGATATCAGGATGAGCTATAGTTATGTGTTAGGGATTTGCATTTATTGTCCCAAGTATTTGTGGTTTACTTTAAAAAGGGTAAAAGATTATAAATAGATTTTTAGGATATTAATAAATGTGTAGTGATTTTCTGAAATTAAACAATTTGGTGGTGCTACATTTTGCTTACATATTTCATTTAAGATATACGTAGTTTTGGCAGTTGATTTATTGAATTCTCTAAAATGTTGGTTTGGTGTGTGAATACATGAAGCTATTGTAAGACATGAAGCTATTGTTTTTAAAAATATAAAACGCTCTTTGTTCACAGGTTTATTTTCAGGTGTTTTCTCAGCTGCATGACACATGTTTAATTTATGAAGCCCATTGAAAAGTAAGGTGTGACTAAGCCATTGCGTTGGGTTTCACAGTAAAAGATTAGTCCAGTTCTTGTCATTGATGCCTAGATATTATTAGTATTATTATTACTACATAGATTCATGCTTGAGTTATAGGGACAAACAGCATCTAGATTAGCATAGTTTCACTAAAATTATTTCTACGATTTTCAGGTCTGTTAAAAAAAAAAATCAAACTATATTATTGTGTTATAGTATATTAACCAGTCCATTACAAACAGTTTTTATGGTTTGCATAAGAAGAGAAATGTGCATTTTTCATGAACCTTTTATTAAAGAAATAATCTTATTTACAAGTCATATAGCAGACACCTTTGTCCAAAGTGACTTACAAATGAGGATAAAGCAAGTGAATCAACATGAAGACTCAAGAGGCCAAAAACAACGCAAGAATTGGAATCCACGGCTGCTTCAATGTATATATAATAAGTGATCAAGTTAAGTGAGTTATGATAAGTGAGTTGATGACTTCTCTGGAGATTTTACTTCGTTATAAGTTACCAGTGTGATTGCTGAAATGTTCTTTTCATGTTTTTATTATGTCTGTATTTGATATCTGAATGCAGTAACAGTGCTTGCTAATTTAGCCTGGCTTCCAGAAATGAAATATGCGCTTGTTTTGTGTTTGAGAAAGGTCTTCAACATTGAAGCCAATAGTTTAAGGCACCATTTTCTCCACACTGTTCATGCATAGGCTACTCATGTGCTGTAAGGTGCTGTGCCAATAGCTTTAATTTCTTTACATTAATAAAAGAAAATTATTTAGCTGAATGCATTTAGAAAGAATATAATACATTTGTGTGTTATACCTGAAAGGGAGTATGTTTATCAGTAAACACTCAAAATACGATGCTTCACAATCATAGAATTTACTGAGAAAGAAACAAATCACGAGAACTCCCTGATAATGAGAAAACGCACACACGCGACCAATCAGATGCATCCATTTTAACAATGTTAACATTTAGATTTTTAACATCATATGAATTTACTAAACATAAATTAACAGAAAACAAAGTTTTTAGAGTATTTGACAACATGTGACCATTTCATAATTATTTCGACTGATTACTCATTGTATGAACTGAAATGATCCTATGAATTAAACCTCAGGAAAACACATAGAGTAGTTCTTCAGTATATTATTTTGTTCACTTATTATATTGCACACCAATTATAAACAAAAACAGTTGTAAGCAGAAATATGTGATGCTAAACGGTCATTTAAACAATTTATTTCTGCATCATACCTCATGTTTATTTATGTTGCTTTACTATTCTAGCTATATAATATGCAAAAGCACTTGCCCTGACAGTGTTGAGGTTATCAGACAGTGCACTTTCCAAGCCTATAAAGTCAAGTGCACTTCTATCAAGGCTATTGATGAGAAAAATCTGTTGTTCATCCAGATTTGCCATCTGAAGCTCTTGTGTATATTGTGCCCGTAGCCCATCAAGTATCTCAGCCTCATCACAGTACAAATCTGTTCGCGTCTGTAGGTGACAGTCTGCTTTGGTTTGGACCAAGAGGTAATGCTTCCTTAGTTGTTCAACTGCTTTAGCTAGTTTTATATGCCGTGCTTTCTGACAGTCTGATAGAATGATGATATAGAAGTCATACCAATTCAGGACTTGTTTCGTACAATTCATTGAGTCATCCACGTATGCCTCTACGCCAGATACATCCCAGAACCGGACATCTGGGTATCCCGGACACTTTGAAGGGTTGCTGATGTATGCTGTTGCTGGATCACTCACCTCATTCTCAAGACCAATTAAGGCATTTACTAGAGTGGATGCTCCAGACCCCGTCTCACCCAAAACTGCAACGTCAAGCTGAAAGTGACTCAGAGCCTCTAGTACAACTCTGACATTTGCGGCTCCAAAGCCTGTGCGCTTATACATATTTTGCAAAGTTGTGATGTCGTCAGCTTGAAGTTTTCCAGTCTGTTGGATGTGGTATGTAGCATGCCTAAAGTAATAAAGAAATATCAATTAAATTAATGATAGCGGTGATGTGACATCCATTGATTGTCCTTTCTATTCATTTATTTAGAAATACATTAAAAATGCCAAACATTCAATGAATGAAACGTTCAAAAATTCCGAGAATGATTATTATACTCTTACATTATTATACTCTCTTCCAAACTATTTGAATTACCGAGACAAATTACTACTGTTTTTAGAACCAGCTTTTAGTTACAGTATACTCACCTTGCATTGATCCAACCTCCGTGAAACATCTTGTCCAGAAAACTTGAAAATAATTCTGCTCCAAGCTGAGAAACCTCATTCTTAAGAGTGTCCGTGAGCTTCTGCATCTCATAATTTTGTGTCTCATGGGCTGAAACTAGGAACACATGGGGGTCCAACTTCTTCTCCTTCAGATACTTCTCACAGTCTCGTCTCATTTGATCCAATCCACGTTTTTCAGAGAATGTCCTTTTCTTTCTTTGGGATACCATATCATTATCAACTTTTGTTCTAATAAAATAAAACGGCTTCTTTCGTTGCCCAATTTCGTCGATCAAAAGCATGTTGTTTTCTCTGACTCTCTCGGATATCACAACCATAAACATGTCATATAGATCAAAATTCATTGTCTTTACATAACTCTTGGAAGTAAAGGAAGGGGTGCCCATCCCTGGAAGATCCCACAGTCTGACGTGTGGGAGATTTGGATGCTGATACATAGTTGGCTCCTTTGTGGTTTCTACAGCTCCAGTTGGAGCCGCCCGCATGTCATCAGGTTTCAGTCCGCGGAACACATTGATAAGAGAAGACTTTCCTGCACCAGACTCTCCAGTCACAGCAATATCTATCTTAAAATGGTCAAAAACCTCCAAAAGAGAAATAAGCTGATGGGGAATTTTCTCTGGGCTTTCAGAAGCAAACACATCCTTGATTTTGTTGAAATGATCCTCTCCAATTTTTTCTGGCATGTAAAACCTATTGAAAATATGATATTCTGTCAACATTTTATCCTAGCTAACATTTTTTTTTAAATAACATTATTAAATCATCGCACATTTGGAGTGTTATTTGGCCACCTGTAATGAACTAGCCTACACTGTAAAAATGAAAAGAGGACCCTTGAGGCCCTTAGGGGTTCTCTAGAAATATCTTGACAGACACTCTTTTAAAGGAGCCTCGATATGACTGTGTTCATTGGAGTTATCAATCTGAGAAACTCGAAATGGTGGCTCAAACATCTTTTTTAACAGTTTAGGTACTACAGCTTTTTAATCACTTACTGTCGGGAATTTGTCGTGTCCAGTGAGGACAGTATAACTGATTTTATCGCGTCGAATTTAGTTATTTTAAAAACATGTAGACCCTGCTTTTTTCTTACTGTTACGTCTGCGTTTTAAAATGCTTCTAACTTTGGACTTTGAAAATGGAGATTGGCCTACTGGTCAACTACACGGTCTAACTAGGCCTACCTAAAATACGCACTCAAAATTTACATCGCATTGATATTTATCGTTGTCATGTTTTTAAAAAGAGATTGATAGGCGTAATATGCTACCTTTAGGAAATTCAGTCGAAAGGGTTTTTTTTAACACAGCGACTTTGACAAGTGGATAACGTTGTAAACATTACATTTCAACGCTTATTAATTACACTTTTTCGTTGAGAGCATGCTACTCATGACAGTCTTGCCAATAGCCTAAATCCACTCACCTATCCATTGCGCTGTCGTTTGGCGGTTTCAGTTTCCACGAAATCCCAGTGAAATCGAAAGTAAGGTAGGCTATATAGGCGATGTGCAAAAAATGCACTAACAAAACCAACACACTGTCATATTTATCATGCTTTCTTGACAATTTAATTTCAGAACTGCGGATACTAATAAAAACTACGGCTGTTTACAAGCCGAATTAGCCTATCGAACTAAACACAGGCAGTAGGAGGAGGGAAAGTGATCGACGTCATGAAAGCGAAACTGTGTTTAACTTTAACCTTTTTTATTTTATTAGCTTGTTAACCTTTTTATTTTATTATTAAAATGTCACATACATAAACAAAAACTGTTAAAAAAACAAAGAAATCTGTGAAATATTTAAAATGATATGATACACTCTTCAATACCTCTGGTGTTTTGTAATATCCTTATTTGTTAAATTTGAATGTGAGCAATATATTTTTTTCTTTTTTTTGGTCTTGATTTTTTATATCCTGTTATTATTTGTATGTTACCTTTTCTGCAATAAGAAATTAAATTAAAACATTTAAAAAAAAAAAAGATCGTTTAACTAGAAATGACGTAGGCCTATATCAGATTTTGTATTATTAACGTTCATTGTGGTTTTGAGTCATTTGGAAAAGTAGCCTATATTTAATTTAAATATATATATATTTAAATTAAATATAGGCTACTTTTCCAAATGACTCAAAACCACAATGAACGTTAATAATACAAAATCTGATATAGGCCTACGTCATTATATATCGTGTCTATTTCTAAAAGATTCAAAACTGAGCTGTGTTATTAAATGCCCATCCTTATATTTTAGCCTACTGCAAGCCACGTATATAAATCTTACAAATGTTCAGATATCAAAAATGAATGCAGATATCAAAAACCAATCATGGGTACATTAATTTATAAATAATACTGATATTATTGTTTTATGATTTTATTTGCTCAGTTGGCAAAATGGGGGAGACAAACGAATTAATTGTAGGCTTGTCTTGAATGTCAGGTTAACCTGAAACAGTGGCACTAACAACAAAACAAATGAAACACATTTTAAAAGAATAAGCAAAAGAATTCAAGAAATCCCATTTCTGAACCAACCGAAGTAGGCTACTCCAGTATTATGACACAAATGAAATTCTGTCTCAATTTCAATCCAGCAGAGGGCAGCAAAGACCATTTATAGATCATTAAAGTCCCTGTAAAGTCAAAATTAAGTATGTGTTCTGAGTTTGTCACACCACAGAAAAATGTGTAATTAGCCACCCAGACAAATTTGAATGATAAAAAAAGTCGGGAAGTACATAAAATAAGCAATCAAAATCATGAAAAAATGAGCAGATTCTCTGCTCTCAAACGCTGGGGGCGTGTCTGCTGGTTGTGCTGAAACCACGCCCACTCACGGGAAAGCTGTTGACGGTGATATTAGCTGATTAGCTTTTGGAGACGGGAGGATGAAAGCTGAGGCGGGAGATCGTCGTTTCGGCCCCGTTCACCAGTAACAGCGGATTATCAGTGAATTATCAGTGAATCCAAGTTGTCTCTGAGGAAAGTTTATAAAACGATCCAGTGTAAAATGATCACTACAGAGGCGGGTGTTGCTGTCGGTGATCCTCAGCTCGTCATCAAGGTAACGTTAGGCTCTCTAAAAACCTCTTCTTGATGTGATCGTTTTTAAGGGAATTTAAATGAAGATACCGATCTGTTTTGTACATGATCGCATCCAGGTAGTAGCCCATGCATGTCCGTGTCGAAGGCATAGCTAACGTTAGCTAGAAAACTGTAGGCTCAGATGAAATAGTACTGACAGTCACTCGCGATTGAGCTAACACAGTCTCATCCCAAATCGTCATATAACTGACGTTTTGGGACGTATTTTGACCATACGTCAATATCCGCCTTTTTAGGGCCCCCTTAAACGTCGGTAGATGGCGATCCCGGGCCGTCATACAACTGACGCTTTACCTTTAACGTCAGTTAGGTGACGGGTTAGGTTTAGGGTTAAGTTTAGGTATGGGGTAGAGTTAGGATCCCATAACCTCATCTACCGACGTTTAAGGGGGCCCTAAAAAGGCGAATATTGACGTATGGTCAAAAGACGTCCCAAAACGTCAGTTATATGACGATTTGGGATGAGACCGGGTTGATTGAGCGGTGAATGCGAATGTGCTCGGGGAGTGTGTGTAGAGATCAGACTCTGTGCGTCATCAAATAGGGGGGTGTCCAGCAGCTCATGGGTTCCAGTGCGTCACGGAGCCCTGTTTTAGCCCCGCCCAATTAATCCGTAAAATTGCAATGGTGAAAAACTGTTTAATGGTCTAACTCCACATTTCAGTACTTCACAGTTCACAGACTTTGTAATATGTTTTAGTAATACATATGTAACATTTATAATGTGTTTAGAACTTTTTTGTAGAATTGACTTTACAGGGACTTTAAATGGTTTTCACCAAAAAAAAAAAAAAAAAAAATCTTCTATCGCTTTATGAACTTTCTGAAGCATCAAAGCCATAGTTGTAGCTGTCAAGGGGGGGACATACATCTCAAAAAGATCTTCATTTGTGTTTCGAAGATGAAACGAAAGTTTGGAACAAATGAGGTTGCGTAACCTAATAGCCTAATTTTCATTTTGCATGAACTACGTAGGCCTACCCAGCTTAGGAAAAACACTATTTTTATTGGATTGTAAATTCCAGCTTGGCAAGTGGTTTAATTGACACAGATTTGTCGGCAAAAGAAGATATAAAAAAAAAATCTGTTGTTTGTTTTATCTTAAATTCTTTATTCAATGCGACCTATAAAAACAGTGCCTTTTCGCTAAACATTTAGTTGGCATGAGGTAGGATTTAAAATGTCTTAAGCTAACATGCTTAATCTGGTAAATATTAAGTCATTTGAATAATTTCGGTTGTCCAGTGTTGATGGTTTCGCACGATTCATTTGTCTTGTTAATATATTTTACAGTCTTAAGTCTAAGATTAAACTTTGCTGTCAGGATGAAGTGTTTTCTTGGGTCTCCCCATGACAGTGTCTTCCTGAGAGAGATGCTGAATCCACCACACCTCTCTCACTCTCGTCTTCCCTCTCCCTTCTTTTCTCTCTCCTCTTCCTTTTAACAGTTTCTGAAGGCCCTTCCCAGGGCACCCCACCTATAAGAGATAGGGTAATTATTTTTCATCAGAAATGGCTTATACTCTATGTAACCATAAACCCTGCCACTAGGTGTCAGTACAACGGCAACAAGAAAACATTTAAAAAAAATTGATCACAGTTATGATAAGCATACAGAGGCGAATCAAGGTTAATTATTGTACCCACCGTGTCTACCACATGGCAAAGAGGAAGGACGGAAGTCTTCCAAAAGTTCCTCGCTTCTGAATCCGGTTGGAATGGGAAATGGAAAGGAGCAGTAAAATTATAACAGAATCAGAACTTAGACATTATTTTCCACTGTTATTTTTTCTATTCTATTTTATACTTTATTTGGGGAGGGGGGGGGCATGTACCCATGTAACCTATATGCAGTATTATTCAGATATAATGCTTATTCAGATATTTTCTTACCTATCTGGGGAAGTTTGTCTTAACATGTTTTCTGACCAGGAACTGTGTTTGACTTTCTGGGGAGAAAATATAATAACTGATTTTCATGATAACAGTAAATTTTAATTCACTTACTAACCACCAATGACCATCCACTTAACAAAAGTAACATATTCATTTCGTAATAAGGATACCAACCAATAAGTGGTTTAAAAACAACACGTTGACAGACAAACAGACAGACAGACAGACAACCCACCAAACTAGAATGGCTGACCCGTGTGCCTGAGCCAAAGGATCTGGAGGGTGGTTTGGGAGAGGGACACGGGGAAAGGGAATTTCTTTTGGGAGGAAGGGGAGGAGGTAAATGACTGGTACGGGGAACTTGATACTCCTCCTGTGAAATCTGTAATAGTGAGAGAGGAATGAGATTAACCAACCATTAAAGTTAAAGTAAATTAAAGAAATGCACAGACTCAGCAAAGTATATAAACCTTGCATTTTAAGTCTAAGCAGGCATTTTCTTAGCAAAGCAATTTGATACATAAATGATACAATACATTTTTGGAATTACTGAGAAAACTTGAGAATGCTTGATAAGAGGGTCTAAGGTACTAGAGCCAATAGTAGAATTCTTGCAAGTAGGGATAAGTCCATATTTTTGTATCATGGCCACTAACCAATAAATGCCCGATATGCACATTCTATATTATTTGTCTAAATGAATTAATCAAAATAAAATGTTAAAATAAAATGAAATGTGTACACTCACTGGCCACTTAATTAGGTACACCTGTTCAGCTGTTCGTAATGTACATCAGCAAATCTCATGGCAGCAACTCATTGCATAATATGTAAATTTAGGTGCTAATATGTACATTTAGGTACTAATATGTACATTTTAGGTGCTAATATGTATATTTTAGCTGCTAATATGTACCACTAAGGTACCAATATGCAGCCTTTGGGTACAAAAGTGTACCTTTTGAGAAGGTACAGCCCCAGTGACAGCTTTTGTACCCTTTTTTCTGAGTGCAGTTGATAATACAAAAAATGCAAACAATGCACAATGAATATTTAAGAACACATAAGTAAACGGGTCAAATCTGTTGAAATATTCAATGAACTTTAGATTATTCAGGAAGGATGTGGGTTTTAGATTGGCAACCAAAAGTTTTCTGATGCCACAATTAAGCACTCTCACCTTTTTCATACAAGCCAGTTTTTTCATTACCAGCTCCACATCCTCATGATCCTCATCTTCATCGTCTTCCTCATTCTCCTCTGGCCTCCTGTCTCTCACTGGCAGGTAGGGCTCAATGAGGATGGACTCCGTGCCTCTGATATCACAGCGGCAGTAGGGGCACGTGTGTCCATCTGATTTCTGCATATTAGAGGGAGTGACACTAATTTCGAAACTCAATTTCACGTACTTATCTAATGCATAAGACACCAAAACAATGGACTCTAGTTCTAAGTTCCCAAAAACATCATACCACAATTTAGCTTATATCTTACGAGAATGAGTTGCACCACTCTTTGAATGTGTTACATTAATTCTAGAGCAGCAGAAATGCATCACATCCTCTCATTCTCTAAGGTACATGTTATCTCACCATGCAATGATGTGTGACTGAACTCGAGAGAAGTGGAAAAACAGTCAAACACGCACACATGCTTGATCAAGCACAGGCAGGAAGCTTGAGCCAAAAAGTCAGGTCATGCTGCATGACGCTGTTTCAAACACTATAATTCATGCAGTTATGCTTTCTGAATGACTTTTTGCTAGTATTTAACTATCAGTTTATGTTAATGGTCTATTGATATTATATAAAATTATACTCCAAGGAGTTCTATTTTTAATGTTTATATGAAGAGTTCAGATGCAAAAGCCTCTAAGTGCCATTTGAAAATTTCTTCTAAAATGATCATTTTTATCAAGCTTGTATATTTAAGTTCAGTAATTTCACTTAAATGGTAATGGAGATTACCTATTAATTGTCATTTAAGTGAAATTACTGAACTTAAATATACAAGCTTGATAAAAATGGTCATTTTAGAAGAAAATTTCAAATGGCATTTAGAGGCTTTTGCATCTGAACTCTTCATATATTTACACCAACAAGACAAACCACAACTATGTTATCATGTATAGCTGTTTTAATTGTGGGTTTTTGGGTGTCACCTCACCATAAATGCTCATGAGTGTAAATCCAAGTGTGAATGGGAGATGTAAAGGTTTGAGCAGCACAATAGGAATATAGTTTACCTGCCACCCAGTCAAGCAGGGCTGACACAGCAGATGCCCGCATGGTTGAATGCGAGTGTCCTTGTCTCGTTCTGTGCAGATTTTGCAGAGCTGAAATGTGCTGCCAATCTCACAGTATAATTCATACTGCTCCTGAAGAGAGAAAGTGAACAAATGAAGGAGAAGGGACTTGCATTCAAGAGATAAAATAAATGAGCAAATCCGAAATAAATTCGAAACTCTCAGTTACCTCTGTGACTTTGACTCGACCCTTGTGAGCCGGACTGCACAGGCTGGTGAGATCAGGGTTCACGTCACGCCCATCAGGGTATAAGTAGCTGCAGACAGAGGTTTTATTTAAGGTTGTATTAACATTATGGTGACAGCTTTAATTTCAGTATGTATCTTTTTTCCCTAAAATAATACACACCAGCCCTCCCTGAAACCTTGTATGAGTGCTTGGTAGAGAGGTGTATTTTGGGGAATGGTTTGCACAATGGTGCCATCACTGGTCACATGCCCAATCGCCCACTGACCCATTTGTGTGCAACTGAGACGAAAGATGTAGCTGTGGATGCACAGAGAGAGCCATTGAGAGATTAGATCTAAACCAGGCTAAATCTAACATTAAACCTTAAGCATCCTATAGTAAATACTTCATTATTTTTGACCTTGATATTGTCTGCTGCATGCCTCACCTGCCAGGACGATGTCTGTAGTGCTCCAGTCGGATTCTGACTTGGTCGTAGGTGAGAAACGCCATGTATCCAGGATGAGTTACTGCTAAATGATTCCAGTTCCTTAACAGAGTTGACCAGGGCTAAAGGGAGAATATCAGATTAAATAGCTTTTTGTTTTGAAGTGGCAATAAAAAGGACCAAAATACAGACAAACGTTTTTATATATAAATATATTTTTATAAACTCTTTTGTTTTCTATTCAGTTTCTATGGGGTTTTCCCATTTTGGATTAAGCATGAAATATATATCAAAATTAAAAATATCAAATTGGAGCTCCCTTAAAATGAAATAATATTATTTTTTTAATATTAAAATAAATTATTTGTAAATATTTTAATTGTGTAACAAAAATATAAATATTTTTTTTGGTCATTAAAATTTGTTAATATATATATTTTTTTACTATAATAAAACTAATATCAATATAATATTTTATGTAAATGACAAGACTTTTGAATCATTTTAATTGTTAGATAAACTCAAGACGATCAAAATCACAGCCAAATGGCCAAACAGACCATTTGATGTGGTTAAAATTATCTACTTTTCATGCCAGATTTTTTTTTTTTTTATGATTTAGTTTATCAAACATTTCTAATAAGTCTCACAACAAACTATTCATGGAATGTGCCTGTTATTTTTAACATCTCCTTAGAAGGTCTCAAGCTCAGTATACCTGAAAAAGCCTGGTGAAAATATCAAACTCAAAGATGGATATGTGATCGTTACAAGTGAGATCAACTGTGGACTTCAAAGCCATGGACTCCATTCCCTCTTCGAAGTAGTGAACCCTCCTCAGCTGCTGTTTAAAAATGTTCCACTGCACTATACATCTGAAAGAGAGAGAGGGGGAATGATTGTCCAAAAATGGATGCATATGGTTTAAAAGTATTTAATACACATTCAATCAATTATTTTTGTCATACTTGTGTCCAAAAGCCTTCTTCCAGAAATCTTTGGCCTCTGTTTTTGTAACCCTATAAGTATCACCCTGAAATCGTCCTCCAGGAAACATATTTCGTAGTTCATTTAACATGTGGCTGAACAGAAGTGACAATTTAGTAAGATTTCTCCTGAAAGATAAAGCAAATTAAAACATAAAATAGGTCAACCTTTATAATAACTTTCATTAATAAATGTTGATTGATTAACAGATCATTATTGAATGTAAATGCTTACAAATGTCAATAAACTTTCAATTAATTAGATCATGCACATCTTGAAAATCTGTAAGTGTCATTAAACTTCACATGTGTTTTTTTCACATTCACTAATGTACAAATTCAAAAAGGCTTTTGGTATTTTCAACAATAAGTTTAACAATATAAGAATGTCTGGTCACAGTTTATATTAGGTGTCTTTAACTACTATGTACTTATGTCAAAAAAAGGATTGTAAGGTAAAATGTACTTTGTGTGATCAAAGTGCAAAACACTTTTTGTTATTGAGGTGGGATATGGTATAAGGTTATGGTCGGGTTTGGTGGTATGTGTAGGTTAAAGTCTTTGGTAAGGGGTCAGCATTACTAAAGTGTTACTAAAAGGGAACATGATTTATATTACTGTTACAATGTGGTTGCAGAATAGATTAAACTGGATAAATGCAACAGCTTTTTTCAAGAACAAACTCAAAACTTCACAAAATAGAATCTCTGAAACCGGAACAGAACAACCAACTAAATGCAACGTAAAACTGAAAGAAGCTCAAGAAAGCAAACTGAGGAACTAATGAGACACACCTAAACTGAAACTCAAATAAAATCAGTAACCATGGAAACACACAGGCGACAGAACTGACAATATGACAATTACATTGTTTTGATAAATGAACAAGTATTTTCTTGAAAAAAAGAAAAACATTTGTTTTCTCCCGTTGATGAATGTTACAAGGAATATCCTATTTAAGGATGTATAATAAGTGTTGAGGCAATAAAAACACGTTTTGCACCTAAATTACAATTATGTGGTGGTATGTCTTTAGCATTTTTTTTTATCTGTAATAACTTTATTGAATAAATAAATAAAATTCTGCTGGTACCTGACTTTTCATAAAATTGTTTGCATTTTCATTTTAAAATGTTTTTGTTTTGTTTTTCAAATAAATTATACATAAGGCAAAAAAAAAAAAAAAAAACCCAAATGAACATATTTACCTATTTTGGCCATATAGGCGGTCATATTGTCACACAGGGTTATAAGTTAATGAATATTATGTTAACATGAATAGTGCATGAAGTGCTTAAAATTGCTAATTAAATGAATTTGTTTATTAATTTAAAAAAAATCACAACATTTGTAAATGTAAAAATGTGCATTAATATATGAATAGAAGTTTAATGAGATTAGCATTTTCTTTACATTTAATAATGATATGTTAATCATGTAATCTTTAATACGTTTATTTAAAAATTAACAAGCATGTTATCGCGTGTGAATATGTATTAACTAATGATCTGTTAAACATTACATTATGTTTGTTAATGATTTATTAATGAAACTTAATATAAAGAGTTACCAATAAATAAATATGAACACAAATGAAGAGTTCAGATGCAAAAGCCTCAGCCTCTCCATTTTAAATTTTCTTCTAGAATGATTTTTTTTTTATCAAACTTGTATATTTAAGTTCAGTAATTTCACTTAAATGGCAATGAAGATTACCTATTAATTGTCATTTAAGTGAAATTACTGAACTTAAATATACAAGCTTGATAAAAATGATCATTCTAGAAGAAAATTTCAAATGGCACTTAGAGGCTTTTCCATCTGAACTCTTCAAATATTTAGTGTGTTGCATGGTAAAACACATTTTTCTGTATAAAGTTGACATAAATACTGCACAGGAGAGCTGTGGTGCTTATTTACAAATTTTTGCAGATATGATGATTGTTGATTGATATATCATATAATCATGTCAACAAGTTTGTACACAACATATTTGTGCATGCACAAACACCAAAAAACGAACAAAAAGAACTGTCATCAGCACAACACACTCTAAGAACTATAAACAGGAAGTAGTACTTTGATACATCCTGTCCTGAGTGTGTGTGGTGAGACTGGTGAGTGGTGACAGAAGTTTCCATTACTAATTGATCAAAGAGGTTGTCATGGTAACGTCAGCATCCTCTGCTCAGAACAGATCGGCACCCTTCATTTAAAAATGCTGTATAATGTTTGACTAACGTCCATTGTAGTTTATAAGACTAATTTATTATAGTAATTACGTTTTTATCATTGTACTATAATAATGATTAGACAGAATCATCTTGTAATTGACATTCACTGAGACTATTTCTGTTTGACTGTGGATAATGTGGCTTTGTGTGTTGAAATGCATATGGATAAACGCTCTGGCCTGGGTTTTAAACTGACCAACCACGGCTTGTATGGAACAGATTTTTCCACTCATACAATATGACCGGTTACTTTCTACTTTTATCTCCAGCTTAGTCACAAAGCACTCAGTGCACCGCTTCTTAGGCTTGAACTTTCCTTCAGTCATGTTTTTAAAGTTTCCAGTTCCACCACACAAACTGTCAGTGTCCTGTCCACTAACCATGTTGGCTTGTTTTCAGCATTGTCAAGCAATCACAAACTAGGTGAAATTAGCTCTATGTACCCACATGTACAGTAATAGGTTTGTGTGGTGATTCTGTTCCATTTAATAGAATGAGTGAAATGAATTAGCATGCTTGACTGAAACATTTAAACCAAATGGGGTAGGAACTGTGAACTACTGTATCTATTTATGAAACATGTAAAACAGTTCTGTCGTAATCAATGTGTGTGTGTGTGTGTGTGTGTGTGTGGTTTCGCCGAGTTAGACGCGTCCCTGCTTCAACGTATTTCCAAACCTTACCCCAACCATAAGTTATCCGGAAAATCAGAGGGAAATGATAGGTGAATAACACTGAAGTAGCGCCTAACCCTGGTTGTAAGGCTAAACTTGACATAAACTGTAAACTTGTTCAACTCTGATTGGTTAAGGAATGTTGAACGTTGAGGTGAAATCAGGTTCTGCATGGCACAGTTTCCTTTTAGATTGTCTTTTTCTATGTTACATTTCTAGTTGTGACATGCTGCGTGAAACATGTATTAATTTGTAGGTCAAGCAAGAGGTATCCTGTTGCACTGAAAACCTCAATAAATTGGCAAAACTCAAAAACAATTGTGGTAAGCAGTTACATAAAAATGTTTAAGTTAAGAAATGTAAGGCCCAAAGCAGAACTGGCAGATTTTTATTTTGGACTCATACATTTTAACTGGTATTAACTTGAATTATTTGTGTAAGCTAATTCATAACTTAAAACATCTTGTAATCTCAACCTAAATATTTTAAGTAATGGAAACTTTTACTATAGCTGATTCAGAAAATGCTAATCGGGTTATTGGCAACACAATGCTATGACAGCATTAGCATTGCAATTTCTGAACTAGATTAAAAAGTTCGTCGAGACAAACTTTAAGTTGGCTTGTGAAAGTTTGGAACAGAAAGTTTGAAGAAGTTTAAAGTAGTTTGAAGAAGTTTAAAGTAGTTTGAAGTTTAAATTAGTCTAAAGTTTAAATTAAGTTTAACTTAGTTTAAAGATAGATAGATAGATAGATAGATAGATAGATAGATAGATAGATAGATAGATAGATAGATAGATAGATAGATAGATAGAGAGATAGATAGATAGAGTTAGAAAGAGACAGATGGAGTTAGATAGATAGATAGATAGATAGATAGATAGATAGATAGATAGATAGATAGATAGAGTTAGAAAGAGACAGATGGAGTTAGACAGATAGATACATAGATAGATAGATACATAGATAGATAGATGCTAGGGTATTCTGGGTGGTTGCTATGGTGTTGCTAGGTGGTTGTTAGGGTGTTCTTGGTGGTTGCTAGGGTGTTGCTAGGCAGTTGCTAGGGTGTTCTGGGTGGTTGCTATGGTGTTGCTAGGCGGTTGCTAGGGTGTTCTGGGAGGTTGCTATGGTGTTGCTAGGCGGTTGCTAGGGTGTTCTGGGTGGTTGCTAGGGTGTTGCTAGGCAGTTGCTAGGGTGTTTTGGGTGGTTGCTATGGTGTTGCTAGGTGGTTGTTAGGGTGTTCTTGGTGGTTGCTAGGGTGTTGCTAGGCGGTTGCTAGGGTGTTCTGGGTGGTTGCTAGGGTGTTGCTAGGCAGTTGCTAGGGTGTTTTGGGTGGTTGCTATGGTGTTGCTAGGTGGTTGTTAGGGTGTTCTTGGTGGTTGCTAGGGTGTTGATAGGCGGTTGCTAGGGTGTTCTGGGTGGTTGCTATGGTGTTGCTAGGCGGTTGCTAGGGTGTTCTGGGAGGTTGCTATGGTGTTGCTAGGGTGTTCTGGGTGGTTGCTAGGGTGTTGCTAGGCAGTTGCTAGGGTGTTTTGGGTGGTTGCTATGGTGTTGCTAGGTGGTTGTTAGGGTGTTCTTGGTGGTTGCTAGGGTGTTGCTAGGCGGTTACTAGGGTGTTCTGGGTGGTTGCTATGGTGTTGCTAGGGTGTTCTGGGAGGTTGCTATGGTGTTGCTAGGCGGTTGCTAGGGTGTTCTGGGTGGTTGCTAGGGTGTTGCTAAGCAGTTGCTAGGGTGTTCTGGGTGGTTGCTATGGTGTTGCTAGGCGGTTGCTAGGGTGTTCTGGGAGGTTGCTATGGTGTTGCTAGGCGGTTGCTAGGGTGTCCTGGGTGGTTGCTATGGTATTGCTACTTGGTTGGTAGTGTTCACATATGGTTACTATAAAGTATCCATATTCGCATTTAGCTATTCACAGCTAGCATGTTTAGCATATTGAAAGTCCTGTGTGCTAGCATGAGTCAAAAGACCCAACCCCCATCGCGATACAATTTTCTGATTTTGAGATATAGCTGTTAAAATATGGTTGCTAGGGTACTCTGTTTGGTTGCTAGGGATTGGCTTGACAGCTGCCAATCATGAAACTCCAAAGGCTGCTTGTCAGTATGAATGATTTAAACCGATCCCCATCTCTATATGTTGTTCTGATGCAGAGATATAAATCTTGCTTAATGGTTGCTAGGGTACTCTGTTTAGTTGCTAGGGAGTGGCTTGTCAGCTGCCAGTGATGAATCTCCAAATGGTGCTTGTCACTATGAATTATATAAATCAACTCTCATGACTCTGTGACATTCAGAGTGGAAGATATCCCTCTTTAAAATTTGGTTGCTAAGGTGCTCGTTAATTGTTGCTAGGGCGTGGCCAGAAATTGTTGAGGTGATTCATGGTTGGCACTTTGCTACCCGGAGTCAAAAGAGACCACCCACATATTTCTATGACACTTCTATGCGGAGATATCCCTTCAATCTCTTTCAATGGAAGTCTATGGGACTTGTTGCTAAGGTGCTCTAAATGGTTGCTAGGGCGTGGCTTGATAGCTTCACAATGATCCTGAGAGACTGATTGGTCGTGTGAGTAAAATGAGCCCGCCCCTTTGTCTCTATGACACTGTGATCCAGAGCTGTGTTCAATAGAAAAGTGATTTCTATGGTGTAGGACGGCCCATTTCATGGGCCGTCCTACACCATAGTAAGTCAATGGGACAACTTTGGGCAGCTCCTGCCCCCCAGGGGTGCAACTTTTACCCCACTGTGAGGTATTTTCTTACAGAGCCTGTCTGCCTCTTCAAATGTGGTACATTACAAGTTTCTGAGAAATCATTGCCATTTAGTATTGCACGAGGCCTACGGCCTCGTGCCTATGGCCTACGGTTGCTAGGGTGCTGTAACTGGTTGCTATGGTGTGAATTTAGAGTTTAGAGTTTATAAGTTTAAATGAATAAGTGTCCAGAGTTTATTAATTTATGAGTTTAATAGTTTTATGAGAGTTTATAAGAGTATGAGTTTATGAATTGAGAGTTTATGAGTTTAAAAGTTTATAAGTTTAAATGAGTCTAAGAGTTCAAGTTTAGAGTTTATTAATTTATTGTGAGTTTAAGAGTTTAAGATTAGATAGATAAGTGTCATAGATTGATGAGTTCATTAGTTTGAATGAGTTTCAGTGGCTCATATAGTGTATAGAATGACAGTTTGATTGAGTCTGGGGCTTCAAGGTATTTAGATTTGAATTTTGACAGTTGGGCAGTTTGAAATTCTGAAGATTCCACAATGTTAAGTCAATGGGAGTTTTTTCCGACTTTGATCGTCATTTTTAGGAAAACCGTAAGTCCGATCAGTTAGAAAAGATATAGCACACTAAGTCAGAACAGTTTGAGTGTCCGTGCCGAGTTTGGAGTATGTGGAGTTAAAACTCTAGGAGGAGATAGAGTCAGAAAATTTTCCGCTCAGAAAAAGAATAATAACTAGAAAAATTGCATTTCCTGCGGAATATGCGTGTGAATGCTTCAAAAGCTTAACTTAAATGCTTAAACAAATGCAAAATATTGCAGTTCAAACAACAGCAAAACAGAGCAAAAAAGAAAAAAAGCTTCATTCAAATGCATTCAATAAGCTGAAATGCAAAACAAGATCCAAAAAATTGTACAAAACTAGAAGTTTACTTAGAGAGGTAAAGAGAGGTAGAGATGTAGACACAGAGGTAAAGAAATATAGGGGTAGAGAAAGAGACAGAGGTAGAGAAGTAAAGGAGTACAAAAAAGAAAGGTAGAGAAAGACAGGGGGTAGGTAGGTAGATAGGGGGTAGGTAGGTAGGTAGGTAGGTAGGTAGATAGATAGATAGATAGATAGATAGATAGATAGATAGATAGATAGATAGATAGATAGATAGATAGATAGATAGATAGATAGATAGATACATACATAGATACATAGATGAAAGATTATTAGAAAGGAAGAAAGAAAGGATTAGTTAGAAAGAAAGAAAGAAAGAAAGAAAAGAATTAGTTAGAAAGAAAGATGGATTTGAAAGAAAGAAAGAAAGGATTAGTGAGAAAGAAAGAAAGGATTAGTGAGAAAGAAAGAAAGGATTAGTGAGAGAGAAAGAAAGAAAGGATTAGTTAGTTAGAAAGAAAGAAAGATGGATTAGAAAGAAAGAAAGAATTAGTTAGAAAGAAAGATGGATTTGAAAGTAAGAAAGAAAGAAAGAATTAGTGAGAAAGAAAGGATTAGTTAGTTAGAAAGAAAGATGGATTTGATAGATAGATAGATGGATGGATTATTAGAAAGAAAGAAGAAAGAAAAGATGGATTAGGTAGAAAGAAAGAAAGAAAGAAAGAAAGATGAATTAGGTAGTAAGAAAGAAAGAAAGAAAGAAAGAAAGAAGGATTAGGTAGAAAGGAAGAAAGAAAGATGGATTAGGTAGAAAGATAGATAGATAGATAGATAGATAGATAGATAGATAGATAGATAGATAGATAGATAGTAGATAGATAGATTATTCAAATCTATCTATAGATAGATTATTCAAATAAAGAAAAAGAAAGAAAGAAAGAATTAGTTAGAAAGAAAGATGGATTTGAAAGGATGAAAAAAGAAAGAAAGGATTAGTTAGAAATAAAGAAAGGATTAGTTAGAAAGAAAGAAGGAAAGATATATTGGTTAGAAAGAAAGACAGATAGTATAGTTAGAAAGAAAGAAAGATTATTTAGAAAGAAAGAAAGATAGATCAGTTAGAAAGATAGATAGTATAGCTAGAAAGAAAAGATTATTTAGAAAGAAAGATAGTATAGTTAGAAAGAAAGATAGATTATCTAGAAAGAAATAAAGATAGATTAGTTAGAAATATAGATGGATTAGATAGATAGATAGATAGATAGATAGATAGATAGATAGATAGATAGATAGATAGATAGATACATAGATAGATACACAGATAGATACATACATAGTCTATACATAGATAGATAGATCATTTGGACACAGAAAGTCAAATAGTTAAGACAGGCAGATGGATAGAAGAGGATAAAAGGAAGAGTAGAAAGGAGAAGAGATTAGGAAAGGAGGGTAGAATAGGAGGACAGGAGGAGTAGAGGATTGGAGGAGGAGAAGAGGAGGGAAGAGAGAGGGAGAACAGGAGAAGAAGAAGCATAAATGCAACAAAAACTTGTAGTATCCTTCAGAAAAGAGCTGAGTGACTTTCCACCAATCAGAACACAGGACCAATTATGTGTGTCTCCCTTTGATCTTTGCTAATCAGCATCACCTGTGCAATCAGCTTTCCTATTTAGACAGAGGCCAAAATTGCTGATACTTGGCCTCGAACAAACCTCAATAGAGACAAAACTATAGGTTGTATTGGCGAAATGACCTGACCGTGAGCGAGACAAGGCTTTGTGAACGATGTGATGTATTTTTTTTGTGGATAGAGTTAAAAAAAGGGACCACTTTGGCAAGTTAAAAACTGGTTTGTATTGCTCTGATCACAAAAGTTTGACCTGAATTTATAATTGCTGCCAATGGAGGAATGTCTGTCACTCTTGTCGTTTGGAAGGACACAGAGAAAAAACTATAAGTCCCAGGGATTTACTAAACACATGAGAGGAACCACAACAAAAATACCTACGTTTCAAGTATAATTTTATGCCCAAAGAGTGAAAATTGTGGCCAGGCCAGCGATTTAAAAATTATTTTTAGCATTAGGTTTCAAGCTGGCTCACTCTAGCACGTGCTCTAGCTCTGAACAGTCTCTCTCATTCACTCCCATTATAATTTCAGAAACGGGTTGAAAAACATCATGAGACTAAAGTAGAGATTGTGAAAAAAGTATAATAGATATCAAAAAGTTGAATACAACTTTAATAGTTTACAAATTTCTCAACATTTTAAAGTTTAAATGACAGAAATAGCTGAAAGTATGCAGAAGTTGTAGGCTTTGAAAGCAGAAGGAGCAAAAACAGAATTTGAAGAATTCTCCATTGACTTCCATGTTAAAAAATATGCACAAAAAGTTTAATAATTTAAAAATTATAAAGGTTATAAAAAAGAAAAGTAATAGCACACATGTCCTTGAAAAGCTGCACATTTTGATACTTGAATGGTTTTTGTAGCACAAAGTAGAGAGGAGAAGAAAGCGACCGAAAAACGTACGGAAGAATACGGAATAATAATAAGAAAGATTTGGATTTCAAGAGTGTGAATGCTTGAAGCATTCACACTAATAATAAGTTTAAATAGCATTTCAGTAAGTTGGCTTTCCCAAGCCAACTTAATGAGTACGACAGTCTATATTGTTCTTGTATTGTAATAAGAAAATTATTTGCAGACCTTGTAAACAAGTAATTAAGTTGGCTTGGGAAAGCCAACTTACTGAAATGCTATTTAAACTTATTATTAAGTTGGCTTGTGAGAGCCAACTTACTGAAATTCTATTTAAACTTATTATTATTATTATTATTCTTTTTCTGAGCGGAAAATTTTCTGACTCTATCTCCTCCTAGAGCTTTAACTCCACATACTCCAAACTCGGCACGGACACTCAAAGTGTTCTGACTTAGTGTGCTATATCTTTTCTAACTGATCGGACTTACGGTTCTCCTAAAAATGACGATCAAAGTCGGAAAAAACTCCCATTGACTCCCATTGAGAAATTCAAACTGCCAACTGTCAAAATTTCAAATCTAAATACCTTGAAGCCCCAGACTCAATCAAACTGCCATTCTATACACTATATGAGCCATTGAAACTCATTCAAACTAATGAACTCATCAATCTATGACACTTATCTATCTAATCTTAAACTCTTAAACTCACAAATAAATTAATAAACTATAAACTTAAACTCTCTAAGACTCATTTAATCTTATAAACTCTAAACTCATAAACTCTCAATTCATAAACTCATACTCTTATAAACTCTCATAAAACTATTAAACTCATAAATGAATAAACTCTGGACACTTACTCAATTAAACTTATAAACTCTAAACTCATTAACTCTAAATTCACACCATAGCAACCAGTTACAGCACCCTAGCAACCGTAGGCCATAGGCACGAGGCCGCAGGCCTCGTGCAATACTAAATATTGCTGATTTCTTAGAAACTTGTAATGTACCACATTAGAAGAGGCTGACAGGCTCTGTAAGAAAATACCTCACAGTAGGGGAATAGTTGCACCCCTGGGGGGCAGGAGTGGCCCAAAATTGCCCCATAGACTTACATGAAATGGGCCATCCTACACATTGCATTAGGGTTTTATATTGAACATAGCTCTGGATCACAGTGTCATAGAGACAAAGGGGCGGGCTCATTTTACTCATACGACCAATCAGTCTCTCAGGATCATTGTGTAGCTATCAAGCCACGCCCTAGCAACCATTTAGAGCACCTTAGCAACAACTCCAATAGACTTCCATTGAAATAGATTGAAGGGATATCTCCGGATAGAAGTGTCATAGAAATATGTGGGTGGTCTCGTTTGACTCCGGGTAGCACAGAGCCAATCATGAATCACCTCAACAATTTCTGGCCACGCCCTAGCAACCATTAACAAGTACCTTAGCAACCAAATTCTAAAGAGGGATATCTTCCATTCTGAATGTCACAGAGTCATGAGAGTTGATTTATAGTGACAAGCAGCCTTTGGAGATTCATCGCTGGCAGCTGCCAAGCCACTCCCTAGCAACTAAACAGAGTACCCTAGCAACCATTAAGCAAGATTTATATCTCTGCATCAGAACAATGTATAGAGATGGGGGTTGGTTTAAATCATTCATACTGACAAGCAGCCTTTGGAGTTTCATGATTGGCAGCTGTCAAGCCAATCCCTAGCAACCAAACAGAGTACCCTAGCAACCATATTTTAACAGCTATATCTCAAAATCAGAAAATTGTATCGCGATGGGGGTTGGGTCTTTTGACTCATGCTAGCACACATGACTTTCAATATGCTAAACATGCTAGCTGTGAATAGCTAAATGCTAATATGGATGCTTTATAGTAACCATATGTAAACACTACCAACCAACTAGCAACACCATAGCAACCACCCAGAACACCCTAGCAACCACCTAGCAACACCATAGCAACCACCCAGAACACCCTAGCAACTGCCTAGCAACACCATAGCAACCACCCAGAACACCCTAGCAACCGCCTAGCAACACCATAGCAACCACCCAGAAAACCCTAGCAACCGCCTAGCAACACCATAGCAACCACCCAGAACACCCTAGCAACTGCCTAGCAACACCTTAGCAACCACCAAGAACACCTTAGCAACTGCCTAGCAACACCCTAGCAACCACCAAGAACACGCTAGCAACTGCCTAACAACACCATAGAAACCACCCAGAACACCCTAGCAACCGCCTAGCAACACCATAGCAACCTCCCAGAACACCCTAGCAACCGCCTAGCTACACCATAGCAACTTCCCAGAACACCCTAGCAACTGCCTAGCAAACACCCTAGCAAACCACCAAGAACACCCTAACAACCACCTAGCAACACCATAGCAACCACCCAGAACACCCTAGCAACCGCCTAGCAACACCATAGCAACCTCCCAGAACACCCTAGCAACCGCCTAGCAACACCATAGCAACCACCCAGAACACCCTAGCAACACCCTAGCAACCACCAAGAACACCCTAACAACCACCTAGCAACACCATAGCAACCACCTCTCTAACTCTATCTGTCTCTTTCTAACTCTATCTATCTCTCTAACTCTATCTATCTATCTATCTATCTATCTATCTATCTATCTATCTATCTATCTATCTATCTATCTATCTATCTATTTATCTATCTATCTATCTATCTATCTATCTATCTATCTATCTATCTATCTATCTATCTATCTTTAAACTAAGTTAAACTTAATTTAAACTTTAGACTAATTTAAACTTCAAACTACTTTAAACTTCTTCAAACTAATTTAAACTTCTTCAAACTTTCTGTTCCAAACTTTCACAAGCCAACTTAAAGTTTGTCTCGACGAACTTTTTAATCTAGTTATTAGTGTGAATGCTTCAAGCATTCACACTCTTGAAATCCAAATCTTTCTTATTATTCCGTATTCTTCCGTACGTTTTTCGGTCGCTTTCTTCTCCTCTCTACTTTGTGCTACAAAAACCATTCAAGTATCAAAATGTGCAGCTTTTCAAGGACATGTGTGCTATTACTTTTCTTGTTTATAACCTTTATACTTTTTAAATTATTAAACTTTTTGTGCATATTTTTTAACATGGAAGTCAATGGAGAATTTTTCAAATTCTGTTTTATGCTCCTTCTGCTTTCAAAGCCTACAACTTCTGCATACTTTCAGCTATTTCTGTCATTTAAACTTTAAAATGTTGAGAAATTTGTAAGCTATTAAAGTTGTATTCAACTTTTTGATATCTATTATACTTTTTTCACAATCTCTACTTTAGTCTCATGATGTTTTTCAACCCGTTTCTGAAATTATAATGGGAGTGAATGAGAGCGACTGTCAGAGCTAGAGCACGTGCTAGAGTGAGCCAGCTTGAAAACCTAATGCTAAAAAAATAATTTTTAAATCGCTGGCCTGGCCACAATTTTCACTCTTTGGGCATAAAATTATACTTGAAACGTAGGTATTTTTGTTGTGGTTCCTCTCATGTGTTTAGTAAATCCCTGGACTTATAGTTTTTTCACTGTGTCCTTCCAAAGGACAAGAGTGACAGACATTCCTCCATTGACAGCAATTATAAATTCAGGTCAAACTTTTTGTGATCAGAGCAATACAAACCAGTTTTTTAACTTGCCAAAGTGGTCCCTTTTTTTAACTCTATCCACAAAAAAAATACATCACATCGTTCACAAAGGCCTTGTCTCGCTCACGGTCAGGTCATTTCGCCAATACAACCTATAGTTTTGTCTCTATTGAGGTTTGTTCGAGGCCAAGTATCAGCAATTTTGGCCTCTGTCTAAATAGGAAAGCTGATTGCACAGGTGATGCTGATTAGCAAAGATCAAAGGGAGACGCACATAATTGGTCCTGTGTTCTGATTGGTGGACAGTCACTCAGCTCTTTTCTGAAGGATACTACAAGTTTTTGTTGCATTTATGCCTCTACTTCTCCTGTTCTCCCTCTCTCTTCCCTCCTCTTCTCCTCCTCCAATCCTCTACTCCTCCTGTCCTCCTATTCTACCCTCCTTTCATAATCTCTTCTCCTTTCTACTCTTCCTTTTATCCTCTTCTATCCATCTGCCTGTCTTAACTATTTGACTTTCTGTGTCCAAATGATCTATCTATCTATGTATAGACTATGTATGTATCTATCTGTGTATCTATCTATGTATCTATGTATCTATCTATCTATCTATCTATCTATCTATCTATCTAACTATCTATCTAACTAATCCATCTATATTTCTAACTAATCTATCTTTCTTTCTTTCTAGATAATCTATCTTTCTTTCTAACTATACTATCTTTCTTTCTAAATAATCTTTTCTTTCTAGCTATACTATCTATCTTTCTAACTGATCTATCTTTCTTTCTTTCTAAATAATCTTTCTTTCTTTCTAACTATACTATCTGTCTTTCTTTCCAACCAATATATCTTTCCTTCTTTCTTTCTAACTAATCCTTTCTTTCTTTCTAACTAATCCTTTCTTTCTTTTTTCATCCTTTCAAATCCATCTTTCTTTCTTTCTAACTAATTCTTTCTTTCTTTCTTCTTTCAAATTCATATTTCTTTCTTACTAATCATTGCTTTCTTTCTTTCTTTCATCTATCTATCATCTATTTTTCTTTCTTTTTTCTTTTTCTAATAATATTTCTTTCTTTCTTTCTTTCTTTCTTTCTTTCTTTTTCTTTATTTCTAATAATCTATCTATCTATCTATCTATCTATCTATCTATCTATCTATCTATCTATCTATCTATCTATCTATCTATCTATCTATCTATCGTTCTTTTTTCTTTTCTACCTAATCCTTCTTTCTTTCTTTCTTTCTTTCTTTCTTTCTTTCTTTCTTTTTCTTTATTTCTAATAATCTATCTTTCTTTCTCTTTCTATCTGTCTTTTTTTCCTTCTACCTAATCCATCTTTCTTTCTTTCTTTCTTTCTTTCTTTCTTTCTTTCTTTCTTTCTTTGCATTTCAGCTTATTAAATGCATTTGAATTAAGCCTTTTTTCTTTTTTGCACTGTTTTGCAATTGTTTGTGCATTTCAGTTAAGCTTTTGAAGCATTCACACGCATATTCCGCAGGAAATGCAATTTTTCTAGTTATTATTCTTTTTCTGAGCGGAAAATTTTCTGACTCTATCTCCTCCTAGAGTTTTAACTCCACATACTCCAAACTCGGCACGGACACTCAAACTGTTCTGACTTAGTGTGCTATATCTTTTCTAACTGATCGGACTTACGGTTTTCCTAAAAATGACGATCAAAGTCGGAAAAAACTCCCATTGACTTAACATTGTGGAATCTTCAGAATTTCAAACTGCCCAACTGTCAAAATTCAAATCTAAATACCTTGAAGCCCCAGACTCAATCAAACTGTCATTCTATACACTATATGAGCCATTGAAACTCATTTAAACTAATGAACTCATCTATCTATGACACTTATCTATCTAATCTTAAACTCTTAAACTCAAACTAAATTAATAAACTCTAAACTTGAACTCTTAGACTCATTTAAACTTATAAACTCTAAACTCATAAACTCTAAATTCATAAACTCATACTCTTATAAACTCTCATAAAACTATTAAACTCATAAATGAATAAACTCTGGACACTTACTCAATTAAACTTATAAACTCTAAACTCATAAACTCTAAATTCACACCATAGCAACCAGTTACAGCACCCTAGCAACCGTAGGCCATAGGCACGAGGCCGCAGGCCTCGTGCAATACTAAATATTGCTGATTTCTCAGAAACTTGTAATGTACCACATTTGAAGAGGCTGACAGGCTCTGTAAGAAAATACCTCACAGTGGGGGAATAGTTGCACCCCTGGGGGGCAGGAGCTGCCCAAAATTGCCCCATTGACTTACATGAAATGGGCCATCCTACACATTGCATTAGGGTTTTATATTGAACATAGCTCTGGATCACAGTGTCATAGAGACAAAGGGGCGGGCTCATTTTACTCATACGACCAATCAGTCTCTCAGGATCATTGTGTAGCTATCAAGCCACGCCCTAGCAACCATTTAGAGCACCTTAGCAACAACTCCAATAGACTTCCATTGAAATAGATTGAAGGGATATCTCCGGATAGAAGTGTCATAGAAATATGTGGGTGGTCTCGTTTGACTCCGGGTAGCACAGAGCCAATCATGAATCACCTCAACAATTTCTGGCCACGCCCTAGCAACCATTAACAAGTACCTTAGCAACCAAATTCTAAAGAGGGATATCTTCCATTCTGAATGTCACAGAGTCATGAGAGTTGATTTATAGTGACAAGCAGCCTTTGGAGATTCATCGCTGGCAGCTGCCAAGCCACTCCCTAGCAACTAAACAGAGTACCCTAGCAACCATTAAGCAAGATTTATATCTCTGCATCAGAACAATGTATAGAGATGGGGGTTGGTTTAAATCATTCATACTGACAAGCAGCCTTTGGAGTTTCATGATTGGCAGCTGTCAAGTCAATCCCTAGCAACCAAAGAGAGGACCCTAGCAACCATTTTTTAACAGCTATATCTCAGCATCAGAACATTGTATCGCGATGGGGTTTGGGTCTTTTGACTCATGCTAGCACACAGGACTTTCAATATGCTAAACATGCTAGCTGTGAATAGCTAAATGCTAATATGGATACTTTATAGTAACCATATGTGAACACTACCAACCAAGTAGCAATACCATAGCAACCACCCAGGACACCCTAGCAACCACCTAGCAACACCATAGCAACCACCCAGAATACCCTAGCAACCACCTAGCAACACCATAGCAACCATCCAGAACACCTAGCAAACTACCTAGCAACACCCTAGCAACCACCAGATAACCCTAGCAACTGCCTAGCAACACCATAGCAACCATCCAGAACACCCTAGCAACCACCTAGCAACAGCCTAGCAACCACCAAGAACACCTTAGCAACACCCTAGCAACCGCCTAGCAACACCATAGCAACCACCAGAACACCCTAGCAACCACCTAGCAACCACATAGCAACACCATAGCAACCACCCAGAATACCCTAGCAACTGCCTAGCAACACCATAGCAACCACCCAGAACACCCTAGCAACCGCCTAGCAACACCCTAGCAACCACCAAGAACAGCCTAGCAACTGCCTAGCAACACCATAGCAACCACAATAGTAACTCTATCTATCTATCTATCTATCTATCTATCTATCTCTCTAACTCTATCTCTATCTATCTATCTATCTATCTATCTATCTATCTATCTATCTATCTATCTATCTTTAAACTAAGTTAAACTTAATTTAAACTTTAGACTAATTTAAACTTCAAACTACTTTAAACTTCTTCAAACTTTCTGTTCCAAACTTTCACAAGCCAACTTAAAGTTTGTCTCGACGAACTTTTTAATCTAGTTTAGTTACTGTTCCTTTAATATAAATTAAGAGACTGAATATCTATTGGGCCTATTTTAGTTATTTAAACTCAATAAATTATTAGAAGATTATATTTCACTCTCTCTTTTTGCCATGCATTAATTAAAAAAAGAAAGAAGAAAAAAGTCAGGAGGTAAACAGATGGCCACTGCTGAAACAACATTAAACTGCTGGCTTCCATTGCTAGAGGGAAGTTTCCTCAATTTCCATGATAATGCTGCACTATACACACTGGTCATTAGTAGTCACAGCAGACCAGTAACTTGGTCAAGACTAAATAGGGACTGCAATCTTTGGTTGCTTAAGATTTTGTTGCAGTCAGGTTGTTGGTAAGGTATGCAAAGAAATTTCAACCCTCGCAAAACTGAGGCACATTACCCTCTCTTTATACGTGTATGGGCATGTACGCATTTATATTTATATTCTTTTGAGGATATTTTTTCCAAGCATTGTAGGCTATTTCTGTAGTATGCTGACATTTCACATTAATAATATTTTCATTTTATTTGATGACTGATTTAAACGCACACGGATTCAATTGAATTGAGTTTTACATACTTTTTGTGTTTCTGCCTCTTCTTCACAGTATTTATTGAAATGAGATGTTGAGAGGTTTAATCAGAGAAGAATTTCCCAAACTGGATGCTTTATTTGTTTATTGCAAACTATATATAACTATAACAAAAACTACCAAAAACAGGCAGGAATAATCTTCTTTAGGCTACTAGTCTGCTTTCTATACTTTCCTTTTTTTTAATTTGATTTTTTTTATTACTTTTAAAGTGGTCCTGTTATGCTCTTTTATGAAGTTTTGTTTTTGTTTTTGGGGTAGAATGTTATCATACTATTCAAAAAACGAAAAGTGCTGTGATTGGTTAGCTGGCCCAGTGTAACGCATGCTCGGGAAATGTCACGCCCCTTCATAACGGCGAGCTCTACTTTTTTTTTTTTTTGGCGAGCTCTACTCAAATGTAAATATCAACGATGGTGTCGTCAACTTCAAAACAATTTAAGTGTAGGCCTAATTCAGACCCTGAAAATGTTAACCAACAAGAGGATCGTCCAGAACGCATTTCATTTACAGCCTTTGCCTGAGTGGTATGTTTTTTGTAATTTTCTTATACATTATAGATACGATGTTATCCACCATTTAATCGTTATATTTGTCAGAAAACTAAGGTAATAGAAACAGTAATCGATCACAAAACCATGGTTCATTTTCCTAAGGAGAGCTGTCTTACCGTCTTACAAACCGTCGAACCGTCAAAAACGTAAGCTTACAAACGCTACAGAAAACGTAGGCTACTTGGTTACGTTACGTTACCTAACCTAACGTAACCTCGGTTGTCTTTTGAAGAGTGAACAAGTAATTCGTAAGTTTAGCTTACGCTACGGGAAAGATCTCGAGAAGACGAATATTTCCAACTAACGCAATGTGAGAGAACCTCTCGTAAGAGAACCTGCTATTCTCTGTAGCAAATGTGCAGCGCACAGGTAAACGTCTGTGTTTTAACATTCAGGCTCGTCCCCTTTTGTGGATTCTGTGGGCGGGGTTATTTAAATGAGTAACATTGTGACTTCATGAATCCCAGAACAATCGCATTGTAGTCCAAATTTAGTTTGTTGTAGTTCTTGAAAAAGGAATCTCCATTTGGAGTGGACTTTGAGCTTTGTGACATTGTAATGTTGCAGTTTGAGCATACCAAAGATCTGCGGACTAACTAAAGTTGGAAAAGTACAAAAACATTAAAGGACCCCTTTAACATCATACTGCCGACTTTTACGGCCTTTGAGATGTTTGAATGTGGACAACTGAACAACACGCATATTGTGACCAGTGAGCAAAGACTAAAAACTGCCACATTGCTTGGCTTTGTCTTACCTGTAGCTTGATGTTTCTTCAAACATTTTCTCCTTGCCATCTTTAAACAGCAGTACAGCTCTGTCTGTCTTGTCCAGCATGTGGCGAATATGGATCCTCAGATATTCACCCTCGTCCCCTCGTGGCACGGCCATCATTGACCCCCTGTAAGGAGCCCATACTTCTGTCAGGAGGGTGGCGGTCTCTGACACCAGCTCGGGGAGGAATGGCGGACTGTTTTTTAGACCCAGCCTGGGGTCGGTGCTCAGTTTATGCAGCTTCTCCAGTCTCTTGAAAACTTTATCAAGAAGTTTGCGGTCTGCACTTGTGGGGGACTGAGACATGGATTGAGGAGCGTCAAGAATTTGACTTCGGCCTGCTGGTCCCGAACGCCTAGCTGTTGCCATCATAGATGAGATGTATCCAATGAGCCACACGTGGAGTGTTAGTCAGCCTCTGTTAATGTTCAGACATGTGTCTGAATCAACAGTTGTCAGAGATAGTGTTGAGTCCACTTCCTTCACACAATTAAAGTGTATTTGATTCAGTTGTCCTTTTGTATGCATGATACAACAATTGATGATTAGTTGAGTCTATGGAGAGCATTGTTTTTAGCAGAGCTAGCATGAAAAGATGAAAACCTCTGATGCTATGACTTATCGAACGGTTACACCATTATTCTCAGAAAAGATATCTATTTTTAGGTAAAGAGAATTATCTGAAAACCACTTCCCTGGTAACTCTTTGTCCTGTTATCACTGATTATGATAAAATGATGAAACAGCAGTTTAAAAGTGGCTGTAATTGTTATGATTTCTAAATCAACTATCATCACAGCAAAACTTTGTTCAGTAATCCAGTTTAAAAATCTTGAATTGTCCATATCAAGGTCCACAGGTCCGGTCAAGTGCGAAAAAGTGATGAGAGATGTTTGTCACCATTGCCACTGTGAAGGTAGATGCCTTTCACAAGGTACATTTTTCACAAGCAGAACAAGAAGAGCTCTATAATTCAAACAACACACCTTCAACACCTTACAAAAAGTTTACAGGTTGGTGCCTGTACATCTTTAAAGAATGTGCCTTTGCTCCAAAGAAAAAAATGCTCCAAAGTTCATGTGTCCTTTTGTCAGGTCTCCGTAACAAAGATGTTGCAAAGAAGCTAAACGAAATGAAAACAGATATTCTTCAGATATTTTTTTTGCTCTCAGATATACCGGCCTCCTGCACCGTCACTCCTCCCATACTGCCAGTCGTTATCTCTCACATTCATACGGTGTATCTCACTCTGTCTGAATGTATCTCTATGACCAAAATTTTGAAGAGGTACTTACACTCATGTTGGTTTAGGACAGGAACTCAACTGCATACATTCACCTCTCTTTCTTTCTCTCTCTCTCTCTCTCTCTCTCTCTCTCTCTCTCTCTCTCTCTCTCTCTCTCTCTCTCTCTCTCTCACTCTCTCTCTCTGTGATCAGTTTCCGGGTAGCTAAGAGGCAGACAAACAGGTTTGTTTTCTTTTGTGTCTGTGAGTGAGCTGTGCAGCATGGGCTGTGTGCAGTTGGGACGCTGTTTGAATTGTGACGTATTGGACAGACCATGTGTGTACAACTTCCTGAACACAACAAAAGACTATAGAAAGAGGGAGATAGAGTTTCTGTGCTGTTGTAGGCTGGCCTTAAATTTACATTATCATTACATAAATGAACATTAAAACTAATAGCCTACCATGTTGATATGACCAATGCCTTTAGAATAGCAAAATAAAACTACTTAAAGTAATAAAAAAAAAACCACAAAAATAAAAACACTAATCAAAGACTAAAACACATCCACAAAAAAAAAACATAAAAAAAAAAAAACGATTTAAAGACTGATATCTTTAAATCTAAAATAAATATATCATATGGACAGCTAGCTAGTATTAGTTAGCAAATATTTTCTCTGATTTAAACATTTGGCTCTTCGTGGCCCTCTAATGGACAAAAAAAAACAACATAACAAGCTTCTATGACAATGCCAAGTGTAACTTGTAACTTTGTAGTTTTTATTTATTTTCATATTTGGGTAACCCATTCTTATTTCGCCAGGATTTCCATGAATAATCCATGGTCTATTAAATAGCTAATCAATAATCCATGGCCAATTAAATAGCTAATCATTACTCAGAATTTAAATTTCTTTATTAAATTGCAAATTTATTTAATTGGCCAACCAATTCTTTCTCATAAGGATTTTTTGTGATTTTTTTTTTTTACGTTGCATAATTCATTTATCCGAAGCAAATTATTTATATGAATTATTTGTGTTGCAAAGAGACACCAGCAGAGGGCACTGCTTCACAGCATTTCATCATCAACCAGAGGACTTGAATGACAAGAGTTCGACAGCTTTTGAAAAATGTGCAAGATGCTTTTAGTGTTCTGAATGAACACTTAGGTTACGTTGACGATTTTGGTCCCTCTTTGATACATAATTAATACTTGCTTACAAATTGATTTACTATAGACTTCATTATCCTGAATATGTAGGGATAGTTCACTCAAAAATTAACATTCTGCCATCATTTACTCCCCCTCAAGTTGTTCCAAACCTGGATAGGCTAAATGTATTTTTTTTTTCTGCTGAACACAAATAAATATATTTTAAAGGATGTTGGTAACCAAACAGACCTCGGGCCCCATTGACCAGGGGGAAAATAGTCAAAGGGGCCCGAGATCTGCTTGGTTACAAACATTCTCCAAAATATCTTCCTTTGTGTTCAGCAAAATAAAAAACATTTACACTTTTACCAGGTTTAAACTTTAAGAGGAAAAAATGACAACAGAATTTTAATTTTTGAGTGAACTATATCCCTATCCCTATATGCAAATATATATTTTTTTCCCCCTTCTCAAGACTAATATGTTTGTAATAGTAATTCGTTACATAGCGTTTTTTCTGGGACCTCGAAGCGTTTCACATATGGAAGGGGGAATCTCCTCAACAACCACCACCAATTAGGTGGGGGGGGGGGGGCATATTATAATGCAACTTAGTAGGCCTATATTTATAGAATAGCAAAGTATATCTAATCAATACCACATAGGTTAGATATATAAAGGCTATCATGACCATTTTGCCAACAATGAACCATGGATTTGTTTAGTTTATAATACGTTTCATTTTTAATTTCAACAAATAAAATGCATAACATTCAAAACGCATTTGAAGAAAAACCGTTTTCTGTAGCCTTGTGCAAATTGTAGAATTAGACTTCTAGAATGTTCTTTCAAGTGCAAAAAATAATATTTTTAATTTAGTAGTTTTTCTTATCATAGCCTACAAATGTCTTCGGAAACTCATTTTCCTCTATTTGCTGAAGCCTATATGCAAAACGCATTTGCAGCTGCACAGCCGTGTAAACTGTATATCTATGCCGTCTGGCTCGCTCATAGGCTGTGCTGCGGTAACAGCACATCCAATGCCACGGTGCCTCTGGCCGCCAAGGGGGCAACAAGTCCCTGAATTTTCCATTATAGCAGGTCTTCGTTCATTCGTAGTCTGTCTGGCATATATTAGAAGCTATGCGTCTTTCATGGATTTGCACTGAATTGATTCTTAAAAATACGGCACAAAGTCCGTTCCGGATCAGTTCAATACGGAACAAAACCTTTATGTGTCAAATATGGAACGATTCCGTATTATACGGAACGGTTGGCAACCCTACCACCAATGAGCAGCATCCACCTGGATGATGTGACGGCAGCCATATTGCGCCAGAACGCCCACCACAAACCAGCTTATTGGTGGAGAAGAGACAGAGTGATGAAGCCAATTATTATATAGGGATAATTAGGAGGCCATGATGGACAGAGGCCTAAGGGGCAAATTTGGCCAGGATGCCGGGGTCACACCCCTACTATTTTACCAGGACATCCTGGGATTTTTAAGGACCACAGAGAGCCAGAACCTCGGTTTAACGTCTCATCCGAGGACGGTGCTCTTTGACAGTATAGTGTCCCCATCACTACACCGGGGCGTTAGGACCCACACAGACCACAGGGTGAGCACCCCCTACTGGCCTCACTAACACCTCTTCCAGCAGCAACCTGGTTTTCTCAGGAGGTCTCCCATCCAGGTACTAACCAGGCCTGCTTAGCTTCAGTGAGCAACCAGTCAGGGTGATATAGCTGGGTGCTAGCTAGTAATGTTTGCTATGGCGCATTCAAATGGAGCACGTCCTGGAAATAGTCCCTGTCAGCCCATTTAATGTTAGTAAACCTACCTTAAAAAATGTCTATAGGAGGCCTACTGTCTATGACAGAGATGGGCAACTTCAGTCCTGGAGGGCCATTGTCTTACAGAGTTTAGGCCCTGTTTACACGAGAACGCTCGCGGGTGAAAACGTAAAAATATTTTATCGGATGTGCCTTTCGTTTACACCCCGACAGCGTTTTTGAGGCTTAAAAGCGCAAAAAAGTGAAACCACCCTCCAGAGTGGAAATCACTCAAAAACGCTCCACCGCCGCGTTCCCGTGTAAACGGTAGAAACGCAAAAGTCTGCTTGACAGTGAAGGTTGTACGCAGACGCGTGGACTTGGTGTTGTTGTAGTATGCACTCCTAGCCGCCTGAAGTGCATACTACGTTGAATTTCACACACTTTTTCACGCGGATTTCCCACACAAAACGCTCGTCTAAACGCAGAATAAAAAGTGATGACGCAACACCACTTTTGCGTTTTCTCTTCAGAATCGTTTCCGTGTAAACATAGCCTTAGTTTCAACCCTAATCAAACACACCTGAACAAGCTAATCAAAGTCTTCAGGATTAATAGAAAGTTACAGGCAGGTGATTTCTTCAGGGTTGGAGCTAAACTCTGTTAGACAGTGGCCCTCCAGGACCAACATTGCCAATCCCCTGGTCTATGAGATCTGATTATTTAAAGGGGGCTGAAATGCTATTTCATGCATGGTGCAACATGACATCATGACTTTTGCGTAAACATATACGCCACTTTCGAGTCAGGTGGCGTGTTATCTCTACGCATTTTGAGCTATCCGCGTGTATCCGCGTGTATGCGTATATGTCTACGCCATTAACGTCCGCGTCATTCCGCGTGTCTGTACATGCAGTCAAATCTCCAGTCATAAATGCCATTAACCCCAGTGACGGTTAGGTTTAGGGACGGGGTTGAGGTAAGTCATATATTTATATAACGTTAAGTCAACGGCGTTCATAAACACGCTAAAAGGCGATTATGCGTCTTGATAGTACGCCAAAAATGGAAATACGAATTGGCGTGGCATACACACGCTACTTCATGAGATCAGTCGGAGTTGGATTCCCTTGCTAAACATGGACAAAGTTTCAAAAATTAAGTTGTACGTTTGATTGAGTATTTCTGTTCTCAAAATACTCCTTCCTGGTTGTAACAAGTTTCGGAAAAGTTTTTTTTCGAGTATGGCGTGACGTCAGACGTAAGGGCACTTCTCTCGGAAGGGCGCGTGCGCAGCTGTAGAGCGATAGCCGTAACCTATGCCCATCAAAGCGCTGTGCATCGGCTGCGCTGCAATATGTCACCAAAGAAGTGTGTTTTCGGTTGCCAAGGGAAGACAACACTACACAGATTCCCAAAGAATCAAGCATTAAGCGACCAGTGGATGGAGTTTGTTTTTCCAGAACATCAACACAGTTGTGCAAGTGTACTTATTAGTTACATGCACTCGAGACCTTGTGTTTTCCTCCCATTTCACTGCCCATCTCACGTTTTTGTGAGCAAAAACGAGTTCTGTATGAACGCGCCCATAGTATTGTAATAATTGTATCGAAATTAAGTGAAAATTAGTCATTTACAATAACCGCTACGCAAATATAAGTTATACAGATCCAGTACACACCAGAGATGTCCTGCTGTAGTCGTTGCTGCTGCTGCTTGTCATCAGTTTCAGCCTCAGGATCTGATTCTGGATCAAAAATGTATGGCTGGATTTGATTGATAGCCATAGCTTCCAGACGCTCTCAATGTAAAAGCTTTGCGCGCTTGCGATTATTTAGCTCCGTCCACACGGCGCGCCTCCACCCGCTCAGCTTTTTACGGAAAGACTCGGTAGAGCCTATTTTTCTTTTATAAATATAATAAAACTAAAGACTTTTTGGAGATATGATAGCAGTATTACTCTATAGGTACTCAAGATTAACATGAGATTGAAACTGAGTGTTTCACCCCCCCCCCCCTTTAAGGTTATTTTCTTACCTTAGTCTCACAAACACTGTAGTCATTTCAAGCACACTTTTTTGGGGGCCTGTTCATGCCTATATGTTAGCTCTTATCACTTTTCCTGCAAATGTGTACCATGCAGCCAATTCTAAGAAAACACAACCTGAGAACAGGATGTATATGGTTGTCCTAAACGAAATTTGAACAAGGTTGAACACACCAGTATTGCTTATTGTCTTTTTCTCTCTCTCTCTTAAGCACTTTATATAGTCCTCATCATGTCCCTCTGTGATTGAAAAGAAAAAACCCTAACATTAACTTATCATTAAATTGAATTGCGTGCTCAAATGAAAAGGTTAATTTGCTGTAGATCTTCAGTTGGCCCATGGGAACTAAACTGGCTGCGATTCAGCATTTGGGTGGTATTGTCACTATAACTGACAAGTTCAGACTCACCGTGGACTCTTCTATCTTGGTGTTTTGGGGACTTTAAAACACCTATATTTTTTTCCGTTTGCAGTTCCATACCCGTTCAACCCCACAGTGAAGGAAAGTCCCAAACTGGCCCAGGTAACTCCAAACCCCTGGTGTGAGGAGGAACTAAGGGGTGTAGGTGAAAAGAGATGGGCGATGCAGATTTTTTTTTTTTGTCGTGTGTGTTTTTGTAAGGTCTCTTGATTCTACATAGAGCAGGATCAGAAGGCTGATGCTAATGATATCAAATTCCTAGCGAACACAGAATATTGAGTAACACTTTATTTGGATGGTCCTTTTTAAAACATTCTGTTGACTATAACGTTACAACTACTTTTCAACTAACTCTCATTAGAGTATTAGTAAACTCACTGTCTGCTTAATATTTGCCAACTCTTTATTATGTTGGTCCTCCAACAGACATTGTACTATAGAAATATAAGTAACTTTGCAAGTACATCAACTTATTCTGACCCTAACCCTACCAGTCAACCAACACTCTACTAACACTCTAATAAGATTTAGTATAGGTGCAACATTACTTATAGCCAACAGAATGTGTTAAAGAGACTATCAAAATAAAGTGAAACCGAACATTGTCCTATTGGTCCTAACATTGGCAACAGTCTCTCTCTCTCTCTCTCTCCCTCTCTCTCTCTCTCTCTCTCTCTCTCTCTAGAACCAAAAGAACCTATCGTTAATGTTCTCTTTAGGTTCTATTTTGTAACTAAAAATTAAAACAAAAAACATTACAAGCTACAGGCTATGCATCTTTAAGAGATCTGATCAAAATGGGGGTGCTTTCCAGATAAGATGCTGAGATGCATGTGAAAGACATGAATTTGCTGTTATCATCGATATGAGTCATAAATCAAAACTCTAATGTAAGAAAATAACCATATCTTATCAGTTCTTATCAATCAGTCACTAATGATCCGCTGACCCAATGTGAATGCGCTGAAAAAGGCTACAGGAAGACAAGAGGTCGAGCCTGGCAGGTTTCCTGACAACAGCTGTGGGGGAGATCCCCGGCGGAGATCCAGCCCGCTTCCTACCAGGCACCAGGGTAAGCAAAATTAAAAAAAAAAAAAAAAAAAAAAAAGAGAGAGAGAGAGAGAGAGAAAGAGTAAAGCTACGGCTGAAAGGAAAGCAAAACTGCACACCTGTTATCCAACAGCTCGCGACACATTCAGCTGCACTAATGAAAAATGATTCAATAGCCAGAAAATAGGCTACGTCAAAATATGCAAAACACTGTCATCTAACAATTAAACCGAAACCGATTCCATGAAATATTTCACTATAAGACGCGTAAAAGTGTTGATAATTTGCATAATATTGCTACAAAATAGTCTTCATCTAACAATTAAACCGAAACCGATTCCATGAAACATTTCACTATAAGACGCGTAAAAGTGTTGATAATTTGCATAATATTGCTAAGTACAAAATAGTCTAATAAATATGCTACAAGTTTTTTTAATCTGAACTGCACCTTCGACAGAGCGTTTAATCGTTTCGCAAATGGGTAGTATAGGCTACATAGTCTGCGATTCAGTTACAGCTGAAAGGGAAAACCCCAGTTCACTCACCCACCTACTTCCTAATTTGAGTGAATGAGAGAGGGAGACTCTGAATTCAGTTCAGATCATAGAGTCAGCGAGCAGCACAGCGCAGAGGTTATCATCATGACTGCAGCGCGTGATCAATAGCCTAATAGTAATAATGCACATGACAAATTGTCATTGCCCTAAAATGACATTCTTCTAATTGCATGTGAAATTAATAAGGATGTTTATTCAGTTCTATTTTTTCTAAACTAACCATTTAATAGAAAACTTTGTGCATACGCGGAGGCTATGAATTTAAATGTTTCAGTGAGCTGTGCTAAAACCTATTGAGCAAAGCGCGTAAGTATGTTGTTTAATCTAGACAGCAAGAGGTGATAGTCATCTTGGGACGGAGTCAAGATAGTCATATTGACACAATGTTAATAAAAGGATTCGTCTAGGACCCATATATCGCCTACCTGAGGACGAGGACAATGACAATGAGCGGCAGTAATCACACTGTGCCACTGGATCTTACCAACAAAACCAGAGAGCGTGGGAGCTGCGCGCAACCGGGAGACCAAGGTCGCCCTAAACATACTCCAGAAAGACAGGTGAAACCGAAGCAAAGGTTCAGCACTGGACTCGGGATTCTTCCCCCTGAATCACGGGACAGTTGTGATGGATCAGTTTCGCAGACAACTCAAACAGATTATGGGGATGTCAGGGCAAGCAGGACGCGCGAGGGTCCCACACAAACCCGACCTATAACTCCGAAGTGCAACAGTCAGACGGACGCTGCAGGGAAACCGACAGATTCCTCATTTTCCACGCGTCCGATAAAGAAACGTCCTTTCCCTCCGGATGTGGATCATGATACCAGTGGTCCAAGAAATATTCCACATAGCCCGGGTGCAAAAGAGTTGAAGGACTCTGCCGTGGGTCAAATACACAAAGATGCACCGCTGAGATTCTCTGACTCGCAGTTCGTAACACCATATCGTAAGTTTACAATAGCCTATGTTTATTTTGACTGCTCTCTCGTATTATATTTTAAGTGCGAAACTTGGATGACTTTGTGGAATTCCACTTGTTCATACTTGGTGTCATTAGTTTGTGTCATTTTGAAAGTAGCCTATGTGTCCGTTCGGGTGGAACGCGTGCGTCGGCAATATGATTGCGCAGTCATGGTCAGTCCAGACTCGAACCTCAGTCAAAGCGAAACCATTGAGCTAATTAGAAGAATGTTTGGTTGAGCTGTTTTCAGAACGTGTGTTAAAATATGCAGGTGAAACCAGGGAGTATTATAATGTATATAATAAAATGACCTGTTCCAGACCCTCCTATAGTTTTTTTTTTCTTTTTTTTTTTTTAAGTTGATAAAAAAAGCTTGTGTGGTGTTATCTTATGTGTGAGAGGAGGTAAATATACAGCGCATGTAACAGTGACTGGTCCAGTATAGGCGCATGTAATGGTGTCTGGTCCAGTGGCAGGCGCATGTAACGGTGACTGGTCTAGTGGCAGGTGCATGTAACAGTCACTGGTCCAGTTTCAGGTGCATGTAACGGTGGTCCAGTATGATTCATATGGCCACAATCTAGATTTGAATATGAGCTGTGAAGTTAGGCTATACAACATCAAACAGCAGGGGTAAAATCTTTGCGTGGCAGGGGGAGCTGCAACTTGACCAGTCACTGTTACATGCGGTGACACTGGACCAGTGACTGTTACATGCGCCTGCCACTTGTCCAGTCACCGTTACATGCGCCTGACACTGGACCAGTGACTGTTACATGCGCCTGCCACTGGACCAGACACCGTTACATGCGCCTGCCATATGTTATGATAACACCTTTAGCTATTTCAGATAATCTAATATAAGCCTACAAATAATAATCTACATAATTATGCTGAAAGCGTCACACATTGGCATGAATACATTCCTGTTACATGTCTATTTCTTGCTCTTGATAGTGTATTATACAGAACAATCTTATTTTGGCATAAAGATAATCTAAACCAAATGTACCCACACTGCAACTTTCCAAAATTGAGCCCAAGCTTTAGCAACTTTTTTTGCAAACATCTCTTTTTACTTCTTCTTTGCTGGTAAAATGTAAGGACCTGGTAAAAAGGTTTTTCATTTTTCATTATGACCAGGCCAACTCTTCAATTAACTCTTTTTCATTTGTGTTGGTTTGATATGCATGCTGTTTTGTTTAATATTAATATTTTTTTCTTGTCTGTAGTTATAGCAGGCTATCCATTTTTCCAGTTGTCTCGGCATTACAGTCAACAGGAATGCATTGCTTTTCCGGTTCCCAATCTTTCACCTCCTCCGCCACTGGAAAGCACAGATCGTCTGCTGGCAGATATTGCTGCGGCCACATGTCAGGATGAAGATGGTGACACGTGAGTCTTTACCTCTTACCATGAGGTCTCATTTTGTGGTATGATGTAGTCTAAGAATTGATTAAGCATAAACAACATCCCTCAAAATTGTCACAGGGCCATTGTGCATTCCATCTGAGAATTTTCAACGGGTAAAGAAGTAGATTAGACCATATTTTATAGTTTGTACTGTATATTTAAATAGTCGGTTTCATTGTTATACTGCACATGATTTTATTATTAGTATCAGTGACATGTAAATTATGACTATCAGTGACATGTACTTTCTGCTTTTTTGGAAATTCCAAATTATCCTAGATGTGTCATTCTGACTCTTGCTTAGTCATCCTGAACAAAAAAAGTCATACATCCAGTGTGTTTCTGTTTATGTTGAATCACAAGAGACAAGATTTTAGTAGGGAGTCATTGTGACCCCTGTTACCCAGTACATTTCATCACAGTTGTTACACTTCCTGTTCAACAAGATCACTGAGCCCACCAAAATCATCTTATCTGGTAATGATCAACACCAAAGAAAGAGATGATCTGTTCTTTACTGAGATTGAGAGAGAGAGAGAGAGCGAGAAAGAGAAAGAGAAAAGGAGACTGACTCTGGAGGAGGGTATAGCTTGTGGGTAAGAGTAAGAGTAATTGAGAGAAACTGGTTTTCGATATTTCACGTGCTGCTGTTTCAGGGCTTGGTTTTATGAGTGTGATAGGTCATGGGGATGCCAGAGATGAGCATTATGGCTCCCTCAGGCTTTGGCAGGAACACAAATACATGTACATGTTACTGTAATATCTGAACCTTCACTTAGTATAAAAATATCATTTCTTATGTGAGTGAAACTTCTCCAAAAATGACACCTGGTGACATGCAATATTGATATCAAGGTTTAGTCAGCAGCAGCTAAAACATTGCTGTGATCATTTAATGCTTAGTAAGCAAATTAAGCTGATTCCCTTTTTGAGAAATGTGATAATATATGGAGCACTGCGTATTTTTACTAACCATATTTTATCTGGCTTATTCCATAAAACAAATACCACTTAAAAGGATAGTACACCCCCTCCCCAAAAATTTGTCATTATTCACTCACCCTCATGTTGTTCCAAACCCAATGTGTGGTCATATCCTCATATGTGAAATTTTATTGAATTTTCTTTACAAAAAAGGTCCACGTTCTATTGCAAATAGTATATTGATGTATGAAGCAGAGCACACACAGAAGTCACAGCTTTCAGTTGGTCAGTAGGGTTTATCAGTTGAACCCATTGCGAAATGTGCATGGGGAAATATTTTGCCCTTACACAAAATTCCCAATTGCATACTGTAGATTCCTATTGAAATGAATGGATTTTGCGTATGAAAATGTGACAGCACCTTTAGACATTCATTCATCTTCAGAACGCAAATAAAAATATTTTGACTAAATTATGCTTTTGACTAAATTATTTTTTTATAGTTAATTTTGCTCTTTTCCATGTAGTTCCAATAAACAGGAACCTCAAGCTTTAAAATGTGCACTAAAGTATCATAAAATTGGTTCATATGATTTTTTTATTCTAAAGCCATATTACGAGAAACAGACCAACATTCAATAAACTAGAAGTCCTTATTCACTGATAATCCGGCCTAGCTCCTAGCTATGATGTATTAAAGGAATCACCCAAAAATGAAAAATATCCCGTAATTTACTCAACCCGTAAAGATAGGCATTTTTGCATAAACATTTTTCTATATTGGTTGAAACGCTCCTCACATCCTGAAAGCAATCAATAATAGAAGTGGTCTAAATTTCAAAACATGTATCTTCTGTGTATGTCATTCGGCCCGAATGCAATGATACAATGTCCTACCTGTCAGTATCAACATATGTATTTCCATACCTCCACACATCCTTTTGTAGGATGTAGTAGACACAGTCACCGGGCGCCATAAACAAACAGCAGTCATCTTACAGTTCCTCCTAAACCAAAACTGCATGCTTATGCTGTGTTCACGACATGTTCTACAATGATCTGACTTATCTCATCTTTATTTACATGGGACGGGTAAGTCCATGGAGGCTTCCATGTCATTCCACCATCTTGAAAAACTATATTAGCAGAGAGGGACAAAAAGCACTAGCCTACCTTAGCGCGTTTTCGCAATGCGTTTTCATTCAGAGCCAGCGTCATGTGACTGAAACCAGCTTTTTTCATTGCTTGGTTGTGTAATTCATTACATAGGCAGCATAACAGTAGAACATGTATAGTTTAACTCAATGAAGTGCTATTGGAAGACATGTTGTCATAGCTTCTTGGTACGTAACGGCTACCATAGTTGCAACACGCATTTGAAAAAGCGAGGTGCTAGAGACAAGGAGGTAATCCATTAGCCGGAAGCTAATGACCCATTGTAGTAGAACTTCACCTGCTGTTAGCATTCCATTGACTCCCATTCATTTTGGCGTCATTTTGACAGCGAATAACTTTACCTCTGAGGGATCCAAAGACTCCATTTGTCCATGGTTTATGTCTAAAGAAAAACGACAATGTATAAAAGGCCCCATTACTTTGTGTCTTACGTTATGGCCCCGTAGAAGCTGTTTTTGTAAAGATAGGCTTACGATTGCGTCATAACCACGGGACTCTCTGTCACACGCATGGACAGGAGGAGAAGCTTGCGGGCAATCTGGGGGACGTGGAGGCATAAAGTCTTAAAGTTGCTCCTGCTCCTACTCACAATCTCTGTCTCTGTAAGATTCGGAAGGGAATGATTCAGATTCCTCTTGGCACAGCTACTAGAATACTTACAGCTGTCAGACAGGTTACTCCCGTCACATCTACGTCATCAGGCTCAGTTTGTGTCTGCGCTGTACGCTCAGCCATCAGGAAGTGAGTGCTTCTAATTGGCTTCACTTTTCTCTGTTGAACTCTATGGGGTCGCTGTGTCCATTTCTTTTACTGTCTATGGCTAGAGAGCACTATTTGTTTGAATGTAAAAATTCCTACACAGTATACCTTTATACAAGCTTTGGATACAATTACAAAACAGGCGAATAATCTCACTCATCCAAAATCTCCGAAATAACTAATAGTGGAGTGCAGCCTTACGGAGAGGCTGCACTCCACTATTAGATGGAAATTTTACCATCGCGTCAGAACTGGTTACACTGTTGTCACTTGCGAAAACCAAATGGCGGCGTGTGGGTGGAAACGTGCAGAATAAGGGATGGTAATATTATAATAAGATCCCCTTCCTACTGTACCTCAAATCTGATCGTCCTATTTTTTACTTTCAGAGAAAGGCTTACCAAAACAAAGATACTGGGTTGTCACTTTTCACGTTTTCTGGGTTGGTAGCACCAGGAACCCGATTATAGCATTTAAACGTGGAAAAAGTCAGATTTTCATGATATTTCCTCTTTAAATATGGATATTTCGCTTACAAAAACCCATTACTTCGCTTCGCTTCAGAAGGCCTTTATTAACCCCCTGGAGACTGATTACTTTTTATGCTGAATGGATGTGCTTTTTGGAGCTTCAAAAACTCAGCCACTATTCAAATCCATTACAAAGCCAGGAAGAGCCAGGATATTATTTAATAGAAATCCAATTGGGTTCGGATGAAAGAATAAAGTCATATACACCTAGGATGGCTTGAGGGTCAGTAAATTATGAGATCATTTTTGGGTGAACTAAAATGAATATCCATTTAATGAGAGTCCATTTAAAGAAGCAGTGATTCCAGATCAAATCGTTCAATGAATCACTTCTATCTGAATGATATAAGTCTCAAATACTGGTTCTGCTCTCAAAGTTCAAATCACTGACTTGCTCTCAAGAAGAATATCAGTGAATAACAAATGTATGTTTGATTCTATCATAAAGAAGATAGAGCGTTCCTGGCATTCAAATGGTACAGCATGGCGCTAGCAACACCAGTGTCATGTGTTAGATTCCTAAGAAATGCATGATAAAATGTAATGAGGCCACAAGTCATACCACTTGTATGGTGCTTTTGCTCATCATTGTAATTTTATGGAAAAGAGCCACCAGTATAATTCTTCAGAATTTCACCTATTATATGTTCCAGAGAACAATAACAATGATTGTGTAAGTTGAAAATAACATGCAAACGATAAGGTGGACTGTTTGGGTGAACTGTTTTCTCAATAAAATGTAGTTGATATTTTGTTTGGCTTTCTAATTGGTGAGATTTTTTTTTAAAACCACAATTCCATCTTAACTGATACGCTGCACTGCTTACATTTTTAGCAAAGGTTTAGTTTCCAGTAGATCCCCATTTCTGTTTCTGACTATTGTTTGCATACACATACTGTATGTCAATCATGCTATTAAATCAACTGCATTTACAAAAACAGAAAAACAACAATCTTTTTTCTCACACACCGCCCTCCCCCCATGTGTGTGCTCTGTCCTGGCTCTTGCGTCAAAGGGTGTCTCGTGCTCTCACCTTGTTTTCTTCTCAGCACTTCACAGACCCTCATTTTCGGGAAAGCCTGATGTGAGTGCGAGCCTGTTGTGTGACTGCGGTTTTTTTTTCAGGTGTCTTTTTTTCTCTCTCTCTCTCTTTCATCTTTTTTTCACTGCTTCGTGCGTTTAAAATGAATGGGCTCAAAAACCCAAACATCCGCTCTTCACTTCCTCCTTTACCGCTTTTTCTCTGTTGCTTATAGCCCCTCCTCGCTCTGTACTGTAAGCTTACATCCCTGTGCCATTTCAATTCTTTATACCCACTTTCTCCTCCTTCGTCCTCTCTTGTAGTCTACGCATTTGTATGAAGCACCACCATAAGATTACAGGCCAGATCATGCATGCTTTAAAAATTCTCTCATCATTTATTTACCCTCACTTCAAACCTGCATAACTTTCTTTATTCTATGGAACACAAAAAGAAGATATTTTGAAAAATGTCCCTACAATGAAGGTCAATGGGGTCCAATGTACATTTTTTGGAACCCCATTGACTTTCATGTATGGGCAAAAACAATATTCAAAATATCTTCATTTGTGTTTCACAAAAGAAACAAAGTGACAGACTTGGAACGACACTTGTTTCTGTTTCACCATCAGTAATGCCAAAGTTTTCTTGGATTCGATTTTCAGGGAATGTATTCAATCCAATAGAAGTCACTTTGGTTAAAAGTGTCGTTTCATGTAGATATTTAGGTTGTATGTGATGTGAAAGCTGTTTTCAGCTCTCGTGGCTATGCAGAGAAACATGACAAAGGGTTTCTCTCATCTTGCTGTTGGAATTTTTAATAGTCTCCTCTATACCCATTCAAGTTTTTTTTTTAAATAAGAGTGGTTGCATTTGGCTCAGGCTGTTTATGTCTTGTCTCAGCCTGTGAGTTTGTTTGCTACAGCAGCAGCAGGTCTGTGTGCTATAGGGGATGTTGGTTTGTGTTTCTGGGCTGTACAGGATGCCACACATGCGCCACTGCTCCGCCATAAGCCCTTCATCTCCTTCTGATGATGTTCAGGTTCCTACGTCAGTCTCAGCCTGGGCCTTATCTGTGGCTGCGGTCTAACTAACTCTCAGTCACTTCCAGGAACCCAGAGAGTTTCATCTGTCGAAAAGAAAGAGAGAGAGAAACTAAATTTTGACCTGCAGTAAAAGTGACAGCAAAGCCAGTGATCATCAAGCAGACATATTTGTGACAAAGAAGGCCAACTTTGTGTTTTGGATAAAAATAATGTACATAAAAATATGGTGGTGATGGCGCAGTGGATAAGACACATACCTTTGGTGTGAGAGACCCGGGTTCGAATCCACTGTGAGACACCAATGTGTCCCTGAGCAAGACACTTAACCCCTAGAGGCGTGCGACCTCTGACATATATAACAATTGTAAGTCGCTTTAGATAAAAGCGTCAGCTAAATGAATAAATGTTAAAACTAAAACTAATTGGCCATCAAATGTGACAAGAACATACAATTAGTTAACATTAGTTTGTACATTAAAGGGGTGATGAACTGAGAAATCAAGTTTTCCTTGAGCTATTGACATCTAAGAGGTCATCATATTATAAGAATATCCTGTAAGTTTCAGAACTGAAAACGTCCTTGTTAGTCCAGTAAAAGCTTTTGTTGACACCAGCCTCAGCAAACGACTCGTTTTTCAAAGTGGGGAACTATGACATCAAAGAGGATAAAACACCACCCCTGCAGAAGAAGATCAACGCCTACTTCAACACGGCCGGTTTAGCCCCGCCCAACGATTCGTGCATTACACGCATAGCTAAATAATATAGGCCTGCCTACCTCGTGATGACAAACCGGGTCGAGAGTGAAACTCATTATAATATGCAAAACTGTTATCCACTCACAGCAGTGGGCGTTTACTTCCAAGTCTTCAATGCAAGACGCCCATAAAAAACGAGCGTTTTTGAGCTAAGCTCAAAACTAGGGTAGAAAATAGCCTATTACTTTTTCATTTTGATGTTTTTTAATGTAAAAACCAAGCAAACGTCATAAGTTGACCTCAATATACAACAATATAAAAAAATCTGACAACAATATAAAAAAAAATTCAAAAGCTGGATCATGACCCCTTTAAATAGCTTTATGTACATTATTTCTATCCAAAACACAAAGTTAGGTTTTTTTCTTTATAACACAAAGTGATATAAAATGTAAAGTATCGTTTTGCAGACAGATTCAATGAAATGCTACCTGCTTTTTTGCTGTTGTTTCTTTCTGTATGTATTCTGTATCGCACAATCAATTTGTACAAATTCATACAAAGTATAAGTAAAAGGTGGCTAATTCGTACGACCTCACTTGTACGAATTCATACGATTTGTCTAAACCCCAGTGATGTTAAAGGGCGAGGTCAGGGGTGGGTCATTTGTACGAATTCATATGAATTGGGCAACTCGTAAAATATGTACGATTTAACAAAAATCTTACTAATTCGTACGAGTGAGGACGTATGAATTCGTATGAATTCGTACGAACTGGCTACTTCGTAAAATTCTACTATATCAGTGTTACAGTTGCAAGGAACACACAAAGAAGATGAAGATCAGGTATAACGTCTTTAATCCACTCAGAAGGTTGGCTAATACAAGACAAGGCAAGCAAACAAAACCAACCGCTATACGGAAACATGAACAGAAAATGGGTGAACAAACACAGCAAACCTTGGGTAATTAATGACACACAGTTGAACCGAAAACTAATCTGTTACCATAACAACTAAAGAGTGGTGGGAAAACTGAACAAAGGAAGGCAGGAAACTGGTTAAAACAAACGAAAAGTCTGTGATAGTGCAACGAAGAATAATCGTGACAGTCAGGGGTCTTCAATTGTTATCAGTTCCGCCCAAGAACCCCTTGGTGAATGCAGATGGAGGAGGGACTGTCTTTTAAATGTTGTATAAATTTGTGTTGTAATTAAGCCTGACCTGTTATTACAGCAATAATGAATTTACTCACTTTATGTTTAAATAAAATATTCAATCCTTATATTTTTTTAAAATTTATTTTATGTAATATTCCCGTGCTTATTCTAAATAATTTATCTGTGCACATCGTTATTTTTTGTCAAATTCATCAAAAACCCGCAGTGATTTCTCATACAGTATCTTCTCCTATGATGTGTTTATTGGCCTTGAGGGGCGGGACAACCTGTCACTCACATGAGATCACAGCAATAGTAAACAACAACCATCCAACAATCCAATCAATTCACAAAGGATAAAATCAAGTCATTTTGTCAACATTTTTTCTTGTTCGGGAAGCAGTGTTCATAGGGAACAAAAGACCGTCACAACTTCCATTTCATGCTGACTTTAATCTTTTCTCTGGTGACGTGTGCAGTTCCCGTCCAGTAACCTGTCACTCAGATTAGATCGCAATTAGCAAACAAAAATAAATCAATTGCTGGTTGACAAAATCATGTCCTGCCCTAGAGTTTGTCTTGTTTGCGAAGCCTTTTTACACAAATATAAGTCCCAATATAGGAAGCGATTGTAATTTCCATTCCATGACTTTACTAGCGCTTACTGAAAATGCAATAGGCAGAGATTTGTTCATTTCGTGCTGCAAGTAGCAGTTTTGATGCATAGAGAAAAAATAAATCACTCTGCCCCATATATGCCTTTGCAACATGACACAGGCCAGTTTTACTCGTTCTGTGTAAACATACAATTCTGATAAACCCGATAAAGACTCCTTGTTACAAAGTTCTTGTCACAAGGGCTGAACACATGGCCCTGATGGCAGAACTGAAAAAGCATGAGATTCCTGAAGTACGTTGACGCTGACCTCACTTACAGGAAAGGAGGCTAATAAAGAAAGAATTAAGCTACTAATAATCTCTTCTGCTTTCTTCTCAAAAGCAAGGAGGAGGCAGTTCAGGCAAGTCATAGCCTGGGTCAGGCCAGCTTGTATTCATTTTGACTAGATCGCTCTTCTCTTCCTCTTTTGGTTTGATGCTTCATGCAGGATTGTATGGTGACTGTTGAGCCAAACAGAAAATCTTCTTCGATCTTATGTTATATATCACCTGTTCTTTTACTCTTGTGGTTAAATGTCCTTCTCTGCTTTATTTCCAAACTCTTGCCACAACGGAATAACCCACATGAGACAATTGCAAACAGCCAATTATAGGACAATGTTTACATTTATCACTAGAAAAATGAATCAGCTCCATAATTCAAACCATTGGCTTCCCCACGGTCTGTGTTCCGGCTTGTTTCATCCCACAGTGACTCAAAAGACAATA